>CM054128.1:116878326-117013326 GCA_028751855.1 Ambrosia trifida
GACCTGAGAAAAACATGCCAAAAAGACGTCAACATATAATGCTGGTGAGTTCACAGGTTTGTTCAATAAGTTACCAAAGTTACCAAAACGTTACCATGTCCATACTATACCAATGTCATCAAGTACGCTAGCTAGGCGTATGTTTTATTACTACTACGATTGGAAACCATTACTGGACACGTTTAGCAATGTTTAGCATATGTTTAAGCAGCCCGAATATGTTCAGCATGTTTAGCAAAGTTCGAGACAACATGCACCCGCCCGGCCCTCCAAGCCGTCGAGTGGGGCAAGTCACGCCCAATAGATCTATCCAAATTTCCCCCGTTGTGCATCCCCGCACATTCATGGTTTCCCCCGGGACTTCCAAAGATCGTATAGCAATACAAAGTTAAAACCATAGTATGACATATGTTACCAAAATAGTTTAGCGCATGTTTTCTCCCCCAAAGGTTAAAGCTGTAAAAGTGGGGCCGTGAACTCACCTTAGATAGCGTTCTTCGGTTACTAGTAAAAATGCTAAGCCCTTGATAATCCCTCTACCGGAGATCTATCAAAATGTTCACATAAGTGTTCCGACTAATAACCATAAGGTTATCTAGTCCCCAATTGTCCAGATCGTAACCAAGTTTGTTTTAAAGCGTGTTTAAATGTTCAACCGACACACTAGACCGACCTGACATCCCGTTGGTGACTCATTACCTTAACTAATCAAGTACACATAGATTACACACAAGGTTCAAGCATAAAACACTTAGTTTGTATCAAAAATCTCATTTCTACATCAGAACGGTCGAACCAGTCAGATTAAATCTCCTTCGCCCGTTTTTAAGTTCCTTCGCCCGTTTTGTGTTTCGTTCGACCGTTTGATGTCTCATTCGACCGTTTTATCATGTTCGCCCAAACACATCCCAGGTTCGACCCTAGAACCTCTCCTTCGACCATTCGAATGGTCGAATGAGTCCAGGTTCGCCCCTGTTTATAAATTTTTCCTAAAAACGCTTCAAACACATTCGAAACATCTCGAAACATCATCAAACACAGCAGTCAAGTATGATTAACATATCCCTACAAAACCCCACCAATTTTGCCCCAAAACCAGCTTGTTTTAATACTTTCCCAAAATGGCAAAATTATGGAAATGTCACATCATGCATGAAATCTTTACCCAATTTGGAAACTTTTCAATACCAACCTATAATCATCTACAAATACTCAGTTTATCTTATAATCGAAAACCCCCATTCATTTTATTAATAATACTTAACATGCACAAGCCCTAGATTTCATAAAATCCCCAAAATACCCATAATATCACCATCTATCTAATTGTAACCCTAAACAACAATAAACCGACATCAATAGCAACCTTAGATCATGTTTCTAGCATTAGAACAGCAGCAAATCATTAAACAACACATAACATCACATAACACATAATTAACATATGTTTATTGATACAAAATTATGTTTAATGATAGGGTTTAGGTTTAGAAAGATGTTTAAAAGGTTTTTATTGATAAAATCTTCCTTAGAACAGATCTGGACATTTAGGGTTAGATAAAAACGGATTGAAATGCTTTAAAAACACTTAGGATTAAGAACACACCTTGGATTCTTGTTTAGATGTTGTAGATAGGTTAGATTATGAAAAAGAAGAGCAAAAACTCCTCCCTTAGTGATTAAAATCGTTTGAGAGTGTTTTGAGACGGTTAGGGTTTGTGAAATGGTGAAAAATGACAAAGTTTGGTATTTATACTATTCCACCTTCGACCCCTATCAATGGTCGAATGTGGCCTCCTTCGACCCTTTCACAGGGTCGAATGTACCCTGTTCTGGTCGAAGGGAATTCTTCCAATCCCATATCCCAGGTTCGCCCCTTTTCAAAGGATCGAAGCAAAACACAATTCCACCTTCGACCACTCGAAGTGGTCGAACCAGAACCTATGTTTATCTAGTTTTCCAGTTTGTCGTGTTTAACGCATTTTAACGCACCTTAACATA
Source organism: Ambrosia trifida (assembly GCA_028751855.1). Lineage (NCBI taxonomy): Eukaryota > Viridiplantae > Streptophyta > Magnoliopsida > Asterales > Asteraceae > Ambrosia > Ambrosia trifida. The sequence continues at coordinate 116,880,328 of CM054128.1, forward strand.
TAAGCATGCAACCTTAGTCTATGTTTAACATATTTAAGCATGGATAATCATCTACACATCATTTAAACACATCTATGTATATAATCCACCATACGGCCAATAATCTACACATACACTTAATTAGTTTATGTAATGTCACCAACAACGGGACCCGGTACTAGTATATTCCCAAAATGACTCCCAATGATCCTCCAGATCATTGAACCCTGGACAATCCTAACTTGACCCGACTCAACTAACCTAGTTAAGTCCGTTTATAAACGTTTCCCGCTAAGGTAGACTTAGATGTTACTAAAATGTTTAAGCCAAATATGCCGGGTGTCACAATACACAACCTTGACGAACTGTGTAACATTGTGGTAACACCTATCCAATAAATAGAAAAATAAATGAGAATTGGAATGCATGATTAGCAAATAAATAGGTAAAAAAATAAAAAATAACATCAATGAAGATAAGTGAATCTAAACCATAAAACGAATAAGAACATACATCGGAAAACAGATACAAATAAATGATTGAGTAAGATGTGAGCATAATAATTTGCAGTATGACATCGCATTTATAGTATTCATAGGCAAAGTATAAGTAGAATGTTTACAATATAATTAAAAATATAAATCATTACCAAAAAATTTTAAATCATCAATACATAAATGATGATTGACTTATTTTTGGGTAATTATATTAACATTGAAAACGTTTGACCAAAGTATATATTTATGGCAATGATATATCATACAGTTGTAACGAAAATGTTTTAAAGAAATTTATTCTAATACATCAGTGGTAAAATTCAATATTTGGACGAATTATATTATATTATATGATATATTATGTAAGATATATATATATAACGAAACGACAATGAAAATGAGAATATTGTTAAAATTATTCAAAATATTCGAATTTAAAGTCAATCCCACCTTTATCTCCTCATTCAAACCATATATCAAAACATTTACTCTCTTTCCAAATCAAGATGAACCAAAATAGGAAGGTCAAACATTAATTATGATCCGGATCCAATTAACACAAACCAACCACTATTCGGCACCTACTCATGATCATTCATCCAAAGCATCCAAACATTATTTGAATGTCCATCTTATAGTCAATCCTCAAGAACATCCATGAACAAATGAACTTAAGGACCATGATCAACATAACAAATGACCACCCATATTCTAATTATACGAACAATCAATCCACAAACAATAACACCCCTTAAAACATTCGGCCTATACCCGATAATAAACAAGCAACCCCATAAAAATCCATTAGCCGATATGAACCTTATGAACATGGCCCAAGGTAGCAAATTGATTAACCTTATGAATATGTAAATGATTGTGTAAATAATCTATATATGAAATAATATTTGTAGTTAATAAAAAAACGTGTTGATCATTACAAAAAAAAAACGTGTTGATCATTACAAAAAACGTGTTGATCATTACAAAAAAAAAAACCGATTGTATTTTTTCCAAGGTTGATGTAATACGATTTTGATTTTTCTGTGTAGTAAAAAGAAAATACATAACCGATTGTATTTCTCTTTGATGTAATATGATTGTAAGCAGTTATGTATCAATCTCATCCAAATCAGAAAATTGATAATAAAACAATTTCGACACTTATGTTAATCGTAAAACGTTTTGATCATTACCAAAAAACCGATTGTATTTCATACAAGATTGATGTAATATGATAAATATAAGATTAGATGGACAACATACCTTGCAAAAAGAACAATGAGAAAGGAATGAGGAATGAGAAAGGAATTAGGATATGAAGGATGAACAATGTATTAGGCTAGGAAGGAGGAAGAATGTTTTAAGATACAAATGGAAGGTGAGAAAACAAAAAAAAAAGTGGTTTATATACTACATTTCATGGAGCTCCATTTACCATTTGGATCCTAGGAGACCCTCTCAAAAGCTAGGATTCAACCCTAGTGTTTTCATTTATTATATAGATAGATTAGTGTAAATATACATTTAATTAATTAGCTTTTTATTATAATTAGAATTTATAATCAAAGCAGTTACTAAATAAGAATTGATTGGTTTCCTTAAAACTCTCAACCACTATTACGATCATTATCTTGAAGAACAACCCTAATCAACAATTCGTATACATGTATGTATTTTCTGTTTTGTTATTTTTTTTTTCAAACTAATCAATCGTTATTATTTTTAATCTTCAATTGCTCGGATGTATTAGGTATTTATTTTTGTTTTTGTTAGATCGAAATGTATAATCAATTGGAATTGTATTTGTAATGATTTTGTTATGTTAGATTAGATCAATTGCATAATTTCTTTGAATCGAATGTGCAGTACATTGAGGTTATGTTTTTTTTTTTTTTTTTGATAATATACGTTGGTGTATATTACATTTAGGGTTAAGCGACCAAACCCTAATTAGGATTATCACGTCAAAATGAAGGAGACGCTTTTATTATTTTCAAATGCATATACACTAGTGTATATTATACGTTGGTGTATATTATAAAGATGATAAGAGACATAACCGCTGTGAGGATGAACACGCCAAATGCCTATACACCAGTGTATAGTATACATTTGTGTATATTACATAAAGAGGATAAGAGACTGAACCTTAAAGGTGATGCGGATGAATGAAAAAACAAAAAAGAAACTGGTATACACCAACGTATATCTGTGTCGATAATGATGGTAAATGAGAAAAAATACTGATATACACCAATGTATATATGCGTTCACGATGAATGAAAAAACAAAAAAGAAACTAATATACACCAATGTATATATATGTCGATGATGATGAATGAAATAAAAAAAAAAACTGATAGGGAGATTTTATAGGGATTGAGTATAATAAATGGGTGTCAATAATTATTCAGTTACAAATTTAGACTTAATTACCTACAAATAAGCATATTGAACAAAAGTCAATAATACCCTTTAATTAAAATAAACAATTAATTAATGTTTTACTTATTTACAATCATGCCATTAGAGATCAATGGCTATAAAGTGGTTCCTATGGTTCCTACTTAAGCTATGGTTCTTATTTGAACCCTACCCTATATATATATATATATATATATATATATATATATATATATATATATATGTTTAGGTTCCTGTACAAACGACATTTTTCGTATAAAGTGTGAGAAGTCTATGTAGGCATTGTGATTCCTTTTGTATTGTATTATATAGAATACATTAATATATATATATATATATATATATATATATAGGAAAAAGATCATTTAGGAACCAAGGTACTAGTTAGGAACTTAGGAACCAATCTGAGCCATTCATCTTTTAATCTTGATCTAAGGGTAGGATGGTAATTGAACAATTATGTTTTATATTTTAATTTAAAAAAAATGCTCCCCTATATATTCCCCAATTCTGATAATCAGTTATCAAAACTATATCCCAAATCTTCATCAATCTCAATCAAACACAACTTCATCAATCCAAAATCTTCATCAATCTCCACCACCATCGCTACAATGATCCACCAAAACCACCACCGTGAACCACCATCCTTATCTGCGAGACCCCAATTCCAAACCCTAACCACCGTCTCCTTCCTTCGAGACCCTTCTCGTACGAGGTGTTATAGATTGATCGCAATTAGGGTTTCAGTTTGCAGAGAATCAAGGTATTTGTGTAATGTTTTTTTAGTTTTTTAATTTTTTTTTTTGTTCGCAATTTGGGTTTCAGTTTGCAGAGCAGTTTTTTTTTACATGCAAAAATTTTTCGTACGTACAAAGTTTTGGAATTATACACCGATGTATAATTCAGATCATGTTGCGTTATAGCAGTTTTCATACGTACAAAGAGTTATACAATTATTCATAGTCGTATATTAGTTTAGTTTTTGGAAGTATACACCGATGTATAATTCAGATCATGTTGAAGCGTACAGATACACTAACATTCATCTATACACTGATGTATAATTGTTGGAATATGAATATACACTGACGTATAGTTGTTTAATGTTATCGTACAGTAAAATGTTTATTGTAGCAATGATTGGACTATACACCGATGTATAATTGTTTGAATATGACGATACTAAACACTGTTCTATAGCATCAATTTTATTGGGGTCTGATGTATATTGTATGTATACACTGATGTATATGCTAAACAACCTTTTTCTTTGTTTCAGGTTACTCTTGATAAGACCAACCTATCAGTTCGTGTGAGTGCATGGAATATGAATATACACTGACGTATAGTTGTTTTAATGTTATCGTACAGTTTAATGTTTTTGTAGCAATGATTGGAATATACACTGATGTATAATTGTAGGAATATGAATATACACTGACGTATAGTTGTTTAATGTTTATCGTACAGTATAATGTTTTTTGTAGCAATGATTGGAATATACACTGATGTATAATTGTTGGAATATGAATATACACTGGCGTATAGTTGTTTTAATGTTATCGTACAGTATAATGTTTTTGTAGCAATGATTGGAATATACACTGATGTATAATTGTTGGAATATGAATATACACTGACGTATAGTTGTTTAATGTTTAGCGTACAGTATAATTTTTTTGTACGCACAAATGATATTAGTTGTGGTTTTTGTCAGTTACAATGTATACTAAATAACCTATTAATACTCACATACCAAAAGACAATATTACCCCTTGATTTAATTAAAAAGTTAATTAATGTTTAACATATTTACCATCATGCCATTGAAGATGGATGGATGAGATTGGTTCCTAAAGTTCCTAACTAAGGGTTGGTTCTCAATTGAACCCTACCCTATATATATATATATATATATATATATATATATATATATATATGTTTAGGTTCCTGTACAAACGACATTTTTCGTATAAAGTGTGAGAAGTCTATGTAGTCATTGTGATTCCTTTTGTATTGTATTATATAGAATACATTAATTAGTGTTTTAAATGGTTAATTTTTATGTTTTTCTATATAATACTATGCCAAAAGAATATAAAACATCACGCCTAAAATTTAAAACACGATGCATATATAAACTTCCACACTTTGTATGAAAAATGCCCTTTGTACAGGAACCTCACCCCCTCTCTCTCTCTTTATATCTATACATCTAATAAATAAAACTCTATTGTGACACATGGCACTCCTATATTGCATCATCAATTATCTCTCCTTCCTATATTGTGCCATGTGTCCCAACAATAGAAATTATAAACTTTTCTTTTTTTTAATCCAAAATTCAATTAATATGTTAACATTTGATCATTCTCATTTATCACAATTCATTAAAGATAAAATCATTCATTAAAGATATAATTAATTAATATGTTGACTTTTGACCATTCTCATTTATCACAATTCTTCTTTTGTACGCTACTTTTGTTGTGTTATTGTCCTAAATCAAAAGCATCTATTATTATCATCATTCCTAAACACTAACCCAATCAAACCATCTTGCCGTGTCTCTGTGACACCCGGCATATTTGGCTTAAACATTTTAGTAACATCTAAGTCTACCTTAGCGGGAAACGTTTATAAACGAACTTAACTAGGTTGGTTGAGTCGGGTCAAGTTAGGATTGTCCAGGGTTCAATGATCTGGAGGATCATTGGGAGTCATTTTGGGAATACACTAGTACCGGGTCCCGTTGTTGGTGACATTACATGAACTAATTAAGTGTATGTGTAGATTATGGGTCGTGTGGTGGATTATATACATAGGTGTGTTTAAATGATGTGTAGATGATTATCCATGCTTAAATATGTTAAAAATAGACTAAGGTTGCATGCTCATATGTTAAGGTGCGTTAAAATGCGTTAAACACGACAAACTGGAAAACTAGATAAACATAGATTCTGGTTCGGCCACTTCGAGTGGTCGAAGGTGGAATTGTGCCTTGATTCGACCCTTTGAAAAAGGGCGAACCTGGGATATGAAATTTGAAGAATTTCATTCGACCAAGTCAGGGTTCATTCGACCCTGTGAAAGGGTCGAAGGAGACCACATTCGACCATTGACAGGGGTCGAAGGTGGAATAGTATAAATACCAAACTTTGCCATTTTTCACCATTTCATAAACCCTAACCATCTCAAAACACTCTTAAACGATTTTAATCACTAAGGAAGGAGTTTTTTGCTCTTCTTTTTCATAATCTAACCTATCTACAACATCTAAACAAGAATCCAAGGTGTGTTCTTAATCCTAAGTCTTTTTAAAGCATTTCAATCCGTTTTTATCTAACCCTAAATGTCCAGATCTGTTCTAAGGAAGATTTTATCAATAAAAACCTTTTAAACATCTTTCTAAACCTAAACCCTATCATTAAACATAGGTTTTGAATCAATAAACATATGTTAATTATGTGTTATGTGATGTTATGTGTTGTTTAATGATTTGCTGCTGTTCTAATGTTAGAAACATGATCTAGGGCTGCTATGAATGATAATTTAGGATTGTAAAGGTTATTATTAGATAGATGATGATATTATGGGTATTTTAGGGATTTTATGAGATCTAGGGCTTGTGCATGTTAAGTATTATTAATAAAATGAATGGGGGTTTTCGATTACAAGATAAACTGAGCATTTGTAGATGATTATGGGTTGGTATTAAAAAGTTTCCTAATTGGGTAAAGATTTCATGCATGATGTGACATTTCCATAATTTTGCCATTTTGGGAAAGTATTAAAACAAGCTGGTTTTGGGGAAAAATTGGTGGGGTTATGTAGGGATATGTTAATCATACTTGACTGCTGTGTTTGATGATGTTTCGAGATGTTTCGAATTTGTTTGAAGCGTTTTAAGGAAAATTTATAAAACAGGGGCGAACCTGGACTCATTCGACCATTCGAATGGTCGAAGGAGAGATTCCAGGGTCGAACCTGGGAAATGTTGGGCGAACCTGATCAAACGGTCGAACGTGGAAAAACGGGCGAAGGAAAACTTAAAAACGGGCGAAGGAAACTTAAAATGGGCGAAGGAGATTTTAATAGACTGGTTCGACCGTTCTGAAGATTTTTGATACAAACTAAGTGTTTTATGCTTGAACCTTGTGTGTAATCTATGTGTACTTGATTAGTTAGGGTAATGAGTCACCAACGGGATGTCGGGTCGGTCTAGTGTGCCGGTTGAGCATTTAAACACGTTTTAAAACATACTTGGTTACGATCTGGACAATCGAGGACAACCTTATGGTTATTAGTCGGAACACTTATGTGAACATTTTGATAGATCTCCGGTAGAGGGATTATCAAGGGCTTAGCATTTCACTAATTATCGAGAACGCTATCTAAGGTGAGTTCACGGCCCCACTTTTACAGCTTTAACTTTTGGGGGAGAAAACATGCGCTAAACTATTTTGGTAACATATGTCATACTATGGTTTTAACTTGTATTGCTATACGATATTTGGAAGTCCCGGGGGAAACCATGAATGTGCGGGGATGCACAACGGGGGAAATGTGGATAGATCTATTGGGCGTGACCTGCCCCACTCGACGGCTTGGAGGGTCGGGCGGGTGCATGTTGTCTCGAACTTTGCTAAACATGCTGAACATATTCGGGCTGCTTAAACATATGCTAAACATTGCTAAACGTGTCCAGTAATGGTTTCCAATCGTAGTAGTAATAAAACATACGCCTAGATAGCGTACTTGATGACATTGGTATAGTATGGACATGGTAACGTTTTGGTAGCCTTGGTAACTTATTGAACAAACCTGTGAACTCACCAGCATTATATGTTGACGTCTTTTTGGCATGTTTTTCTCAGGTCGCTAAGGTAGCAACACTGGACTAGGCGCACGAGTCTGCATGGCGTCTAAGCTTAGTTTCATGTTTTGAATAAAGTTGTTAAAACATTGTCTTAAATGGTTTTGTAACTGGTTTAATGCTTCCGCTACGATTTTGATAATTTGAGAAACTATGTTTGGGTTTTACGTATTCATATAGTGTTGTTTATTGTGACCGTTGACTTGGATCCTGGTTTGTCATGCGCCTCGCGGTAAAACTCCGCAAGTGGAAATTTGAGGGTGTGACAGTCTCCATCATCGATTCTCCTTCGTCTTCCTTCAATCTTCTTCAAGGTTTCAATCTTTCCATTCTTGTGTAAAATGATTATTGTTCATCTATCTGTACTCCTGTGTTTTTGTTTTCGTGTATTTTTGTTTCAGACATCAATATATCTCAATCTGTTCATGGCGATTACTGTTTTCCTATTTTTTTAAACTAAAATCTTTGCTTTTGTGTTTGAATGTTGATACAGAAACTATGGCACAATATCAAGAAAAAGTTTGGTATTATAAGGTTTTCTTTATTTGGTTTATTGTCACAGATAACAGTTTCAATTTCTGAATAATTTTCATATTTATTAATTGTAGGCGTTTGACGTTGATTTTCAAATCGATGATTTCTTGACGGGATAGAGAGAGAACTGATGGTTCATTTAAGATCATTTGCATTTTTTCTTCGATCAAACTCCGGAATTAGCAAGGTATTATGTGAAGTTTCTGCTATGAACTTCTTTTTAATCGATTTTATGTTATGATGGAAGGCCGAGCATGTTCATAATGATTAATTATTATCGGATTGATTATTGGTGGATCATACAGGTGATGATTAGTATGGATTTTGGCCGATTATTTTCAACAAGATCCTATGCGCATAGTGAGCACACTAGAAACTTTTGGCCATTGATTGGTATCATGTTGAACTCCAAGGTATGACCATGTATTTTACATTATTTTGGTTGTCTAGGTATGGGTTGTCATGTTCTTGGGGTCCTTTGTTGTTTGTTGATTTAGTTTAAGAACGATTGTTTGGTTTGGTTGGTGATTAGAGTTAGTTGATTATGATTAATGTTTGATTCTGATTATGTGATCGATTTGAAGGTACGTAGCTGTTTCTAGGCATTAGACCGAACCCAAACTTATCCATTGAATTCGGCTAAGCTTTGGTTAATCATCACATATTTTTTCGTTCATGTTCATAAGTTCTTATTCGGCTAAGATTGTTTAAAGGGTTTAAGAATTTTCATCAATTGTTCTTATTTGTTCTTGAGGATTTAATATATTTTGGATCTTCATATGCTTGAGAGAATGTTTTTTAGTGAAAATCTTTAGTTTGGTTGGTGATTGGATGGATCATGGATCTTGGATGTGGGTGCACCCGATTGCATCGTGTCAAAATCGGAAATTGGTTTAATTTTTTTTTAAAATAATCTATAATCTTTCCTATTTTCAAGCTTCTAATTTTATGGAATGATTTAAAACTGTCGATTTATGGGGATATGGAATTGAATGATATTATTTAATATGGATATAATTTTATGGTATGATTTAAAACTTCCGATTTAGCTGTATTATGTGTGTTTGATACATCCAATTTTATGATCCTGACGATTAATCTACTATACCTTTTTCTTTTGAAACTAGATCGTTCTTCCAATCTGCCTTAAACACAAAAGTCATGGGTCTTTCTTGAAACAAAATCAATTGTTGTAGGCACGCCACTCAATCGGTTGTAAGTTTTCATTCTCCTTATTATTTTGTTCATTAATTTTTTAATTTCCTATGTTACTTTTCTATATTGTTCAAATCTTTTTTATAATTATCCCTGATTTATTTTTTTTTTCAAAATTATGTTTTGTATATTAATCAAAACCTAAATTTTGGTAAAATAATTATATATTAATTATATTTACGCCCATTCCAAATTCAAAGATTTTACCATATAAACAATTGTTCGACTTTTTAAAAAAAAAAATTGAAAATCCCATATTTTTCGTAGATAATAAATACACCTTAAATTTTGGTAAAATAGCTATATATTAACTATATTTACGCTCATTCTAAATTCAAAAATTTACCTTAATTATCTGAAATTCAAAACCTAAAATTCTAAATTAAATAACTTCCATTAGATTAACGTCCATTACTAACTAATATAACATTATAAAATTAAAATATCATAACCAAAAAACTTTTTCATATTATTTATTAACACAACCATATAAACTTAGATTAATGTTATAGATTATACCTAAACCACGAGATTATAGCTTAGTGGTTTGGGGAAATGATATTTTCTTTGGCCGCTTGGTCAGGAGTTTGATTCCTAATTCACCGGGTTTTACCGGCTCTTTATCGTCATGCCCTCGGGTGGGTAAAAGGTCGGGTTTTCCCCAGAACTGGTGGGTGTTACCTACCCAGCAATAAATGAGAATGAGAAAGGAAACTGACGTTAATTAGGAACTCATTAAATTTCCTTATTACATTCAATTTACTCACTTCCTAAATTTAGTGTAATTTATATTGTTAATAAGTTAAATTTCGAATTTTGAAATTCAAAATTTAAATTAAAATTCAAAATACTTAAATTCGAATTATACAAAATTTCAAATTTTTAGTTTTGATTAATAATGGTAAGAAATTACACATACTAATTATACTTTTAATTACAAATTTAATAATATTCAAAGTCTCTACATAAGTAGTGTCAACTCTCCAATTAATAGATTAATTGATCCTATTAATTGTGCTATATTATTCTAATATTAGTTTAGCTTATATTGGTAATCAATTAAATATCGAATTTTGAATTTCAAATTTCAAATTAAAGTTCGAAATATTTAAATTCGAATTTGACAAAATTTAAAATTTTGAATTTTGATTAATAATTGTAAGAAATTACACATATTAATTATCCTTTTATTTACACAGTTAATATGATTCAAAGTCCCTACATAAGTTGTGTCAACTCTTATTAATACATTAATTGATCCTATTAATTACCCTATATTATCCTAATATTAGTTTAACTTATATTGGTATCAACTAAATAACAAATTATCAATTTCAAATTAAAATTCGAAATATTTAAATTTGAATTAGACAAAATTTCAAAATTTTAATTTCGTTTAATAATCGTAAGAAATTACACATACTAATTATCCTTTTAATTACACATTTTGAATGACTTAATCTTTTAAAAAAAATTAAATTTTTTAATTAAAGTTAATAATGGTAACCATTACACCTATTTATTATCATTAAATTATGATTTCCTAATATATTTAAAATATAACAATTAATAATTTTGGTTGTAACTTTCTCAAATTAATTACAAGTAAAAATTAAAATTTTAAATACTAGAATTTGAAATTATAGATTTCTGTTAAACTTTAAAAATATTTGAATACTAAATGTTTTATTTAAATATTTAATCTCAAAAATTTGAATTTAAGATTTATGGTAACATTTAGATTTAGATTTAATTAACACATTTAAAATATTTAATTCAAAATTTTGAATGATTTGAATATTTCAAATTTTGATTACTAGAATTTAAATTGATAGATTTCAATTAAAATTTATAAATATTCAAATATTAAATGTTCTATTTAATTATATAATTTCATATTTCGATATTTATAATTTTAATTTTTAAATTTTTTTAACATTATAAAAATTCAAAATTTTGGATAATAATGGTACCAATAAGACTTAATTATAACATTTAATTCAAATTTTGAATTATCTAAATATTTTAAAAAAATTCAAACTTTGAATTTAAATTCATAATTGTAGCAATTAATCCTACTATGATCATTAAAATAGAGATATTATAATTAGAGATTTCCTAATATATTTAAATTTTAACAAATAATAGTTTTGAAATTTAACAAATAATAGTTTTAGTTATAAATTTCTCAAATTAGTTACAAGTTAAAATTCAAATTTTGAATACAAGAATTTGAATTGATTGATTTCAGTTAAACTTTATAAATATTCAAATATTAAATGTTTTATTTAACTATAGAATTTCATATTTTAATATCTATAATGGTAACAATTAGACTTAATTATAACATTTAATTCGAATTTTGAATGATCTGACTCAAACGGTGTCTTACTTTTAACATTTTATCAGAAATATTTTTCACTACTATTTATTTTTTACTAGGTAATACTCCTCAAACACCATCTGATAACAAGATTCCATTGAAGTTTCAAAGGCGTCAATTCCCAATATCTGTATGTTTCGCAATGACCACCAATAAAAGCCAAGGACAATCCCTATCGAATGTTAGATTGTATTTAAGAGACCCCGTATTCTCACATGGTCAACTTTATGTCGCATTGTCAAGAGTTAAAAGCAGGGTATGGGTGAAATTACTTATACTAGATAATGATTGGAATGTCAAGACTAAAACAAAAAATGTGGTGTATAAGGAAATATTTAGTGATAATTGAATAAAATGTGTATCCCTTGCTTTTGAATTTTAATAAAACGTTTCTACTTTATTTTGTTTATAGGTGTTACCGCTCAAAATAATTGTAAGTTGTTGAACTGCGTGTCAACGCGGGCAAAAGTCTAGTGTATATATATATATATATATATATATATATATATATATATATATATATATATATATATATATATATAGGGGAGGGATAATTTGAAAACCCTCCCCAGTTAAGAAAACCCATGAAACCCATATCCTAACCATTCATCCTAAGTGATCTACGGTGTTGATTGATTCTAACTTTTGATCAAAAGTAAATATACACATTTAGTGACAAAAGGGTAATATGGTCCAGCAAAAATTACTTTCCTCTCTCTTCTCTCCTCTCTCCTCTCCACTCTCCACTCTCCACTCTCCTCTCTCCTCTCTCCTCTCTCCTCTCTCCTCTCTCCTCTCTATGTTATTTTAAAATCAAACTAATGTTAACAGGTTTCAAAGAAGCCTTAGGGTAACAAATGTTTTTTTAGAAGCAATATAATAAATTGTAACCCAACAATACAAACAACTGTTTTTACCTACTTATTTCACCAAAAACATATAATAAATTGTAACCCAATAACAAAAACATATGTTTTCACATACTTATCTCACAAAAAACATGTAATAAAATATAACCCAACAATCAAAACATATGGTTTTCACATAATTATATCACTTAAAAATTCAAATTACAAATCCAAACAACAAAAAAAACATATGTTTTTAGATGAAAACAAAACTTTGAGAGAAAAAAAAGATTAATCCTCTATTCAATGGCTTCTTCTTCTTCGATTTACATAAACTACGTCAAATCCTTTCCTTTGTTCGCATAATCTATCTACAAAAATACCCATAAAAAATATAAAAATGTAAAATGAACCTTAAGCAGATTCCCATTTTATAATATAATTATTGACTTTTATGAGTGTTTTTCCTTCAACTTTCCTACTCGAAAACTCCTCCAAAAATGTTGAATTTTATTTTAAAAACTCATTTAGTTTTGCTGTATTGTTGTCCAAAATGGCCACTATATATACACACATCTAGAAACCTTTTGTTTTTGTATTAAACAAGGATGGGCCACTAGAATTTTGCCCAAAACAACCCTCAAATATATTGAAAAAGTGAACCAAATGAACGTCACAGATGCTAAATATTAGAAAATAAAAAAAAAGGCATACATTAGAATCAACAAAAATCATAAATTTTAGAAAATGATGAAGAACAAACAAAGAAAAAAAATATTAGCATCAGATCACAAAATATCAATCAAAACATTGCTTGTTCTTGACGATCTTGTTTTTGCTCTTGCCGGATCTTGTTCTTGTCGATCTGCCAGATCCATCAATCGTCATCGTCGTCGTACACCTCGTCACACCTGTTTCGTTGACAACCGGATCCCGTCACCACCACATCCAGGGATGGTAAAGAGAGAACGAATAGAAAGAAAAACTTACAGATCTGGTTCAACCAACGCAACCAACCTATAGCCGGTTTTGTTTGATTTACATTATCCAAAAACCGAAGTTCGCCTGAAGATACCATTAAAACCGGCTGAATAAAAATCCTACAATCTCAGTTCATATGTTTTTACTTTTAAAAAAACATTATTGTTATTATTTTTATAAAAAAGCTTTTCGTTGTTTAGATCTAATACCTTTTGGGTTCACCCACATGGTTCAATAAATGATATGATATCTTACCTTCAAAGCAATGCACTAAACAAAATGATGATTGAACAGATCCCACATCGCTGGTTACCAGAGAGCAAGTAGAAAGAAAAGAATGTGTGTAGAGAGAGATAGAGAGGTTGTGTGTGTAGAAGGTGTAGAGAGAGTATGGGTCAGGGGAAAAGTGGAAATGTGGGTATTAAATGGTTTTGTCAGATAAATGGAAGGGGTTGTATTGACTAGAATACCCTTCGACAACTCTTCTCTATTACATACGTGGAACAATTAGGACCATACAAAAGGGTTTTCTTGGTTTTTTCAAGTGAAGGTGGTTTTCAATTTATAATTGCCCTATATATATATATATATATATATATATATATATATATATATATATATATATATATATATATATATATATATATATATATATATATAAAGGTGGAGCATCATTATCTTTGCATAAATTGGTGGTTGTTACTTAAATGGTGGATTACTTAATATTATCATGTATCCACTTATTCTAATCCAAATTTGTCTTATTCTTAGGTCGTATATCATGCATAAAAAGTTGTACGAAAATATAGACTGATATAGACTGACAAAATTGTTTAAATGTTTTTGGTAACACGAAGTGAAGAAACCACTGTCTCGTATCGAAACTAAACAATTCATATTTTATTTTGAAATTTGTTTTGTCAAAGGAACTAGTAACACGCGTCATGCGTCTATGAATTTCTAAGCTGAAACCAGTGGCGAAGCTTGGTTCACCGATCAGCGGGGCCGGACTCAATTTTTTTCGGTCGGTAGTGACAAATCGGCGGGGGCCGAACTCAACCCGGACTAAATTTACCTACGAAAATCGCAAATTTCCACTACTGCGACAAAAAACAGGGAGGGCCAAGGCCACCCCTGGCCGTGACCCTCACAATACTTCGCCCTTGGCTGAAACGTCTAAGAAGTCAAGACTTATCATACCATTTATTTTTTTCTTTCAGAAAAATCACGAAAATAAAATATTCATCATTCGAAAATAAACATACTTTCCTACGTCTAACTATTATGGACCAATCATTGTGTCTCAATTATATAGTTAAAACATATAGTTCTCAAATACACCTTTATTCTTAAGATCCCAAGCTCCGGTCTTTAGACTCCATGTAACTACGGTAATACGCTTTAGACGCAATGTGTTTAAGTTAGAGATGTCTATTTTTAGACGCATGCATTAATCCCAATGCTTTTCTGATTTTATTTATTTATTTATTTATTTTTTTTAGTTAGGCCTCCGCCGATTTGATTTTGCGTAAATATTCCCCGCCCCCACCAATTTTGTTGTCAAAAAATTATATGTATTGAGTTATAAAAATATCTGAACGGGACTTTTATATAATTTTTATACTTATTAGATATGATGGAGTTTTTAGTCTAATTTAAAAGTTGTTAACAAAGAATAAAAGTTCTTAAACATGAGGGGGCTTTTAGTCAAAGAGACCAAAGATAAAAGTTTTTAAAATTCACATTTTATGTCGGAGTTCCTACGGTTCTTCCAACTCAACTTTCTTTTCATTTGAACCTAATCATATATATATATTTAGGTTCCTATACAAAGCCAAATTTTTGTGAAAAGCAATGGGGCGGGTGACATGTGGCAGCCATGAATATTTACTAGAGAGGCATCAAGGTAAATTGCATCATAATCTTATTTTTAGAGATAAATTTGATAATAATGTTTGTAATTAATATGGAGAATTTTTAGGGATATTATTATGACTCTCAACAAATCATGTTCAATTATTATAAAATCAATCATGCATTGCATTCATCATTCACGTATTATTCAACATCAATTCTCGAAAATTCTTGTTGTTGTGTTGTTGTGTTCTTGTTGTTGTGTTTTATGTATAACTAGGTTAGAGCCCCGCGTGTACACGCGGTACATGTCCATGTAAAATGAAAAAAATTCTATAAAGATCGAAGTATGTAAATTTTATTTATTGAAAGTTACGTAATACAATTTGTATGAATTTTGGTTGATTGTAAATTATCATAAAAAAAAAGTTTAATGTTACCCAATAACAGATATATGAATCAACAAATGTTTGATTAGACGTGATTTAAAAACAAATAATGAAGTGAATAAACATATATTTATTGTAACGGCATGCAAATGAAGATTAAATTTAAAGTAAATAAATGTAGTTTAACAAATCATACAACCAAAAAAATTATAAAAAAATAACGATTTATGCAAAATATGATCGCATACTTATTCACAAACTTCAAAATATATTTTATAGACAACATTTGTTATTTATTATTAACGTTGTCATCTTTATCCAATATTAGTATGTTCAGGCCATCTCTACTCTTGTTACTTGGCAGCGACATACAACTGCCCATGTGTAAAAATGGGATCTTTCAAATACAGACCTATTCTAAATAGGGTTTGTCCTTGACTCTTATTTATTGTCATTGCGAAACATAAAGTAAGAGGAAATTGTCTTCTGTTAAATCTGAAAGGAATCTTCTTATCAGATGGGGACAACCTAATTCTTTGGATAAAAGTTTGCATTCCAATGTTACTCCCTTAAATTATTTTAGCTTTTATAACACAGTTTGATATGGTAAGACGATTTGGAACTTATGGCTTTGAAAAGAATTTATGTCCACTTATAGTATCCCTGAACCATAAAAATAATGAAATAGTAAAAAACACTCTAGTAAGGAAAACAAAGACATTTGGCATTGTAACTGTATTATCATCAAGAATTTAAGGTAAATATATCCAGAAAACCCTGAACTGTTTTTACGGTTTGACTCATAACCAATGACCTAAAAATCAAGCTAAAACGACGGTGAAAAATCAATACTAAACCCACATGAGAAACTTGTTAGGAGTAAAGATAGCAACGTGGATGGGTTGAATAATATGTCAAAATGGGAGGTTTTTTATAGGGCATCCTTTTGTCCATTTGACCTGTTTCAATGCTTCCACAATTGGAATATTGTGTCTCGAACAATTCTGATCGAATAAGTCGGATTTATTTATATAGTTGAATTATAAAAATGGAAGGATTGGTAATTTACGTGATTTGGTCAACGACACTTAAAATTAGTACAATTATTGCAATCATGATAATGGTTAGCGTTTCATGACAATTGATTAAAGGAAAATTCTTTGTAAACATAATATGATAACGTTAATCTGTCAAAGATATTTAAATGAAAGACGTAATATTCTCATTCTTAGTATCACGGAAACGATATTTAGTTAATGCAGTCAATGATGGAGGATTTCATGACAAATGAGGTTTTCTAATGTTATGAATCACCTTTTAGTTAATGTTGTTACTGATAACGTAAAATGATATTTCATTACTAATTTCGTTACTAATTACTAATAAGTGTATTGTAAGACATGAAAAGTAAATAAAGTCAAAGAATTGACCTCAATCAAAGTAACAAAAACGTAAAAAGTTTTTACGTTTATCAGTCAGCAATATTAAAATGAAAGTTGTTATTAATAATATCATTGAAAATTATTTTGAATATATTATATATTTTAGGAAATTGTTAAATAGATTTAAATTATATTTATTATTAAAAGAATAGATTTAAATTGTATGTATTAAATACATTTTGTTTACCAAAATTATTGCTTGAATCTTTCTATTATCACTAATTGAGTTTTTTTTTTTTTAAATTTTGAAATAATTTAAATGTTGTTAATAATTGAGGGTTTCATGACAAATGAGGATTTTTTATATTGATGTTACGCTTATTCTTTATGTTAATAATTATAATAAATATTATTATTATTAATAGTAATAAATGGATGACAAAAGTTAACTTAACAATTTAAATTATTTACTAATTTATTAATATAATTGAAAATTATTTTGAATATAGCATATATTTTAGTAATATATTTGTAAAAATTGTAAAAGAAAATTTTAATTCGGTCAATAAGAAATAAATGAGATTAAAAATAAAATATAAAATCATAATATTAGCTTTAGTATTAGTAATATATTCGTACTTTAATTCGGTCAATAATAAATATGTCACACCCTCAAATTCCACGTGCGGGGTTTTACCGCGAGGCGCGTGACACACCAGGATCTCAGTCAACGATCACAATAAACATACAACAAACATGCATTCGTAATTATATTTAAAACCAAAATATCATGCTTTGAGCTATAAACCAGCAGCGGAAGCATTCTTGTTTACAACCAAAAGACATATCATTGTTTACAAAACATTGTTTAATATGCTTCAAAATATTAGACGCTGTGCGTGACTCCGTGCGCCTAGCCCATTGACTGCTACCTTAGCGACCTGAGAAAACATGCCAAAAATGTCAACATATAATGCTGGTGAGTTCACAGGTTTTCTTTTATAAAGGTGTTGTCACAAGTTCACAAAGATCATTTCCGTTAATACTATGTCATAAGAACGTTAGCTAGACGTTAAGTGTTTTTACTACTACGGTTGGGAACCCATTACTAAACATGAACCAAAAGATGATACCAGCCCAGACGACTGGGCTACCGATGCCTCGGTAACCCGATAGGTAGAGACAATATGCACCCGCCCGGCCCCGCCGTCGAGTGGGGCTTGTGAGGCCCAATAGATCTATCCACATTTCCCCCGTTGTGCGTTCCAGCACATTCATGGTTTCCCCCTGGGACTTTCCATAAAAGCCGTATAGTAACATAAAGTACCCATAGTATAACATGACCTTTAAATAGTTCGTACAAAGCATGTTTCTCCCCCCGAAAGCAAGACAGTAAAAGTGGGGCTGTGAAACTCACCTCGGATTGCGTTACTTGAAAACGGTTAAGTAATTACGTTATGATAGCCCCAAATAGCGGCGACCTATCATAAGATGTGTATAAGTATTGGACTAATAACCCGCAGGCTAACTAGTCCCCGAATGTCCAGACCGTGACCATAAACGTTTGAAAACATCATTAACTGTTAAACCGACCATGCCAGACAAGACCCGACATCCCATTGGTGACCCGACGTTCCACGTGTTAGGTAGATACAAGACATCATGCAACATATGCAATTAAACACTTAATACGCGCAATTGTTCACCTAGTCTAGCATAATGTTCGATTAACGCATAATCAGGTCCGAACACGTCTTACTAAGTCATTGGGTGTATCCCGGGGTTCCTAGCATGTTCCTAGGTGTCAAATCGTGTTCCGGGATGTCAAAACGCGTTTACGACAGCAGTACACGCGATTGGGAAAGTCAATACGCGAGTAGCATCAGCCTATTGGCGATTAGGGGCCCAATCGCCTGTTATATCAGGCGATTAGGGTCCTAATCGCCTGTTATATCAGGCGATTAGGGTCCTAATCGCCTGAATGTCTGCATAATCGCCTTCAGCATCAGGCGATTAGGACTCCTAATCGCCTGCTGCTGCTGTGTGACGGATTTTCGCGCGTTTAACCCTCCAAATCAGATCCGAAACATGCAACAACACCCAATATCAAACCTAAATCATTTACCAACCCATTCCAAGCAAAAACCCCCAACATATCACTGATCTAACATGTTCTAAGCAATTATTTCCTAAAATGGCAAAGTACTAGGTTTCACCAATCAACCTTATCTTTCCTTAAATGGAAACAATCAGATTTCACTCTCTACAAACTTGTAAATCATCAAACCTCTGATCTAACATCTTCCTAGTATAAATCCTAACAACATTGCATCAACAATCATACCATAATCATCTTAAATCTCCAAGAACATACAAATGGGTCAAAATACACATTTTCATCAAAACACAACAATAATGGCTCAAACTCTAAGATAACCCTCCTAATAATCTCTACATAGCAGAAGTACAATCATATCTTGGAGACAATCATGCTATAACCACCAAGAAGACCAACATATGCATGTAAACTTCACATATAACAAGCATTAAGGTGTAGACTTGGTTTAGGACTCTTTTGAAAGGTTTTTAAAGACACAAACATAGTAAAACAAGGTCTGGACCTTTGGGGAACCCAAAATAACAACTTTACAAAGGTTAGGGATGAAGAACACACCTTGGGTTTTGTCAAAGAAAGGTGTGTAGGCTTGGAGATGGTGATTTTTGTAGCAAAATGAGTTCCAGAGGTGTTTCAAGGTGTGTGGGTGGCTTGGGATCAGCTAGGGTTGTTCTAGAGGTGTTTGGGGAGTTAAGGGTTCTACTTATAGGTGTTTTGACCCGGACTCTGCTGTATAGGCGATTAGCAGCTCATGTCACGCGATTGGGGGCCTAATCTCATGATACATCAGGCGATTAGGTCCCAATCGTCTGTCATCACCCCTACTCGCCTATATGTATAGGCGATTAGGCCCTCTTCCAGGTCTTAATCGCCTGAAACCCACCAAGTTGGGTTTTCGGCGCGTTAAACGCTATTTTACACATATAAACACGTATTCACATACCGATAAGTCACATAATGATTCCAAACATATAATGCATGATAACTAACACGTTTACATCTGTTCACCAATTCCCGGGACTCGAGACTCGTGTGTGCATTAAACCCGGCGATTCCACGAATCACCAATCCTTGTACACATGGTTATGGACCGACTCCCGATGACCCCGCGGACCATCTTAACGACTCCCGATGATTCCCAGAATCATCATACCGACTCGACTGACCCCGTTAAGAACGTAATATGCATGACTCGCTAAGGTAGACTTACTAGTTTAGTCAACGTTACTAACCTGAGTTTGCCGGGTGTCACATCATCCCCCTGTTGAAAGAATTTCGTCCCGAAAATTGCCCAAGGCCCAAAAAGGAACAGACAAAAGAGAAGAAAAATTTTCCGGTTGCCACATCATCCCCCTGTTGAAAGGAATCTCGACCCGAGATTCATTCAGCTTCAGCAGAGATATGCCTTGATTCGAACGCGCGTTTAGGAAATAAATGGGGATACTTAGCCTTCATTTGATCTTCCCTTTCCCATGTGAACTCCGGTCCACGATCTGAGTTCCAATGGACTTTAACAATGCGGATTTTACTCCGGCGAAGGCTACGGATTTTATAGTCAAGAATTTCAACCGGTTCCTCCACAATACGCAGACGATCATCCACCTTGATCTCCTCGAGAGGAACAACCAAAGATTCATCCGCCAAACACTTTTTCAGATTAGAGACATGGAAGACATTATGAACATTACTGAGTTCAGCTGGCAGATCAAGCCTGTATGCTACCGGTCCAATCCGTTCCAGAATTACGAACGGTCCCACATACCGAGGATTCAATTTGCCCCGCTTCCCAAAACGTATAACGCCCTTCCACGGAGATACCTTCAACAAAACCCTGTCGCCAACCTCAAACTCCAAAGGCTTGCGACGACGATCGGCATAGCTCTTTTGACGATCCCGAGCTGCTGCCAAGCGGTTACGGATTTGTACGATCTTCTCAGAAGTCTCGTACACAAGTTCCGGGCCGGTGAGTTGACTCTCACCCACCTCGGCCCAACAAAGGGGAGACCGGCATTTCCGCCCGTAAAGAGCCTCGAACGGAGCTGCCTTGATGCTAGAATGGTAACTGTTGTTGTAGGAGAATTCCACCAACGGTAGATGACTCTCCCACCCCTTGCCAAAATCGATCACACATGCCCGAAGCATGTCTTCTAGCGTTTGGATTGTCCGTTCACTTTGACCGTCAGTTTGCGGATGATACGCTGTGCTCATGTCTAACTGAGTACCCAGAGCCTTATGCAAGGATTTCCAGAAGTTAGAGGCGAACCGAGGATCACGATCAGAAATAATAGAGACAGGCACCCCGTGCCGAGAGACCACTTCCTTGAGATATAACCGTGCCAGACGCTCGAGGCCATCGGTATCTTTGATAGCGAGGAAGTGCGCAGACTTTGTCAACCTATCGACAATTACCCAGATCATGTTACAACCACTGGGCGATTTCGGGAGTTTGGTCACAAAGTCCATCGTAATCCGCTCCCACTTCCATTCGGGAATTTCAGGCTGTTGCAGAAGGCCGGATGGCTTTTGATACTCGACCTTGACCTTGGCACAGGTCAAGCACTTGCTCACATACGAAGCCACGTCCGCCTTCATGTTCGGCCACCAATAAAGTATCTTTAGGTCTTGATACATCTTATCGGAGCCAGGGTGAATAGAGTACCGGGACTTGTGAGCTTCATCAAGAACGAGCTCCCGTAAGCCCCCAAATAAAGGGACCCAAATACGTTCAGCAAAATAGTGTAACCCATCGGACCTGAGTTCAAGGTGGCTATCAGCACCATGCATGGTTTCAGCTTTAAGGTTTTCCTCCTTCAAAGCTTCTTGCTGCGCTGAACGGATTCGATCAGGTAAGCCGGAATGGATAGTGAGCTGAAGAGCTCGAACACGACGAGGTTTAGCCGTTTCCTTCCTGCTCAAGGCGTCTGCGACCACATTCGCCTTGCCAGGATGGTATTTAATAGCGCACTCGTAATCATTAAGAAGTTCGACCCAGCGACGCTGTCTTATATTCAACACCTTCTGATCAAAGATATGCTGGAGGCTCTTGTGATCGGTGTAAATAGTGCATTTGGTACCGTACAAGTAATGCCTCCAAATCTTTAAAGCAAAGACCACCGCACCCAATTCCAGATCATGGGTGGGGTATTTTTTCTCATGAACTTTGAGCTGACGAGAAGCATAGGCGATTACCTTCTCGCGCTGCATCAGTACACAACCAAGACCCCGGATAGAAGCGTCACAATAAACCACAAAATCGTCTGTGCCCTCAGGCAAGGACAAGATAGGAGCAGAACAGAGTTTAGCCTTTAACATCTGGAAGGCCGACTCCTGCGAATCACCCCAGTCGAACTTCCTGTCCTTCTGGGTAAGCGAGGTGAGGGGTTGAGCGATCTTCGAAAATCCCTCGATAAAACGACGATAATAACCTGCAAGGCCTAGGAATTGCCGCACCTCAGATGGCGTCTTTGGTGCTTCCCAGTCTTTAATGGCTTCAATCTTAGCTGGGTCAACGTGAATTCCTTTCTCATTAACAACATGACCAAGGAATTGGACTTCACGCAACCAGAAGCTACACTTAGAAAACTTGGCATACAACTGTTCCCGCCTCAGGAGTTCCAAAACAAGACGCAAGTGTTCCTGGTGGTCCACCTCGTTCTTGGAATAGACTAGAATATCATCAATGAAGACAATCACGAACTTATCAAGATAAGGCTTACAAACACGGTTCATCAAATCCATAAAAATGGCAGGTGCATTGGTGAGACCAAAAGGCATGACCAGGAATTCAAAATGGCCATAGCGAGTTCGAAAGGCGGTCTTCGGAATGTCAGCTTCTTGAACCCTCAACTGATGGTACCCCGACCTCAAATCGATCTTCGAATAGAAACTAGAACCCTGAAGCTGATCAAATAAGTCATCGATGCGAGGAAGAGGATAACGATTCTTGATGGTAACCTTGTTCAATTCCCGGTAGTCTATACACATCCGTAGGCTTCCGTCCTTCTTCTTGACAAACAAAATAGGGGCTCCCCACGGGGACGAACTAGGTCGAATGAAACCCTTCTCTAACAGCTCCTGCAACTGGTTTGACAACTCCTGCATCTCGGGAGGTGCAAGCCGATATGGGGCTCGGGCAATAGGGGCCGCACCTGGAGCAAGTTCAATACCAAATTCGACCTGACGATAAGGCGAAAGACCAGGTAAGTCTTCAGGAAATACATCGGGAAAGTCACGGACAACAGGAATATCTTCAATCTTCTTCTCTTCCTCAGACGAAACCGAAACAAGTGCCAGAATGGCAGAATACCCCTTCCGAAGATACTTATAGGCTTTCATACACGAAATGATACTCAACGGGACCCCGCTCTTCTCACCGTGCACCAACAGAATTTCTCCATCAGGGAGAGGAAGTCGAATGACTTTATCAAAACAAACGATCTCAGCATGATACAGAGACAACCAGTCCATACCCACGACAACATCGAAACTACCCAAGGACACCGGCATAAGATCAATAGGAAAGGAATAACCCGACAACTCAAGGTGACACTCCCTAAGGACGTGCGTCGCCTCGACTTTCTTACCATCAGCCAATTCTATCAAGTACTTAGCTTCTAAAGGTGTAGGTACCCTACCAAGCAATTGGCTAAACCCAAGAGATATAAAACTCTTATCGGCACCGGAATCGAATAAAACCGTAGCATAGCGATTATCGAGAAGAAACGTACCAGTAACAGTGTCAGGATCCTGTCGAGCCCCGCTCGAACCAATCATGAAGGCGCGAGCATTCCTGCCTCCGCCCCCATTGTTTCCATTACCCGACCCGTTCTTCCCAGCCTCGCCCTGCTTCAACTTGGGGCATTCACGCTTGTAGTGACCAAGTTCACCACAATTGTAGCACCCCTGTTTGCCCTGATTTCCCTGGGGAGCAGCAACAGGAGGAGCCGGAGTAGGCGTAGCAGGTGGGTTCCGGTTACCCTGAAGATTAACCCTGCAATCCTTTGCCTGGTGCCCAAGCTTATGGCACCTGTGGCAGCGGTTCCGGTCCTCGCAACGACCGTTGTGGTGAAATCCACACCGGTCACATTTCGGCAGTTTCCCAGTATAACCCCCCGGTTTTTGTTCAGACGACGATCCCCCAGTATCAGACTTCCTCACCTGTTGAGGCTGAGCCGAGCTCGAGCCTTTCCCCACAGCTTCCCACTTCCGCTTGTTACTATCAGAAGCCTTCACAGCAGCGCCTCGAGGAGGCAAGACCCCTTCAGCCACCTTCATGTTGGTCAGCCTGTGAGCCGACCGAACCACCTCAGAGTAAACAGTGAGATTACCCGCAGCAACTAATCCTGCAATCTCCGGTACCAACCCAGCGACATAATGTTCAATCCTTCGGTATTCGGGTGCGTGCAGATCGGGGCACAACACCGCCAACTCATTGTGCCTAGCAGTATAAGCTTCAATCTCGGACCCCACCATCTTATGATTCCAGACTTCATGCTCAAGTTTCTGGATTTCATCCCTCGGGCAGTACTCATTTTTCAGCAACTGAATGAACTCCGCCCAGGGCATAGCGTGGGCTTCCCCAATACCCATAGTCTGGGTGGTGGAGTTCCACCAAGTCAAAGCTTGACCCTCCAGGGTCGCAGAAGCATATTTCACCCGGTCGCCTTCCGGGCAGCTGCACATCGAGAAAACCGACTCAATTTTCTCCAACCAGCGGAGCAGTCCCACTGCCCCTTCAGTGCCACTAAAGTTGTGGGGCTTGCAATCCATAAACTTTTTGTAGGAACACTGGGATGGAGGAGGATTGACAGCACCACCTGGAACAGACACGCGGGTGAGAATCAAGAAAAGGTACAGTACCCTAGAACAAGATAGAATAGGTGAGAATCGACGTACCACCCATAACATTATGAGCGGCTTGGAATGCAGCCAGAGCAATATTCACGTGCTGCTGCATCAGGTTATCCAACTCAGCTTGGGTCATATTAATGTTCCCACGGCCACCGCCGCCACCACGGCCGCCAGCACGACCGCCAGCACGGCCGCCTCTGCGACCTCCACGAGCTCCCGACATCTTCTGTCATAACATAAAACAAAAGGTTTAGGCTTGCCCGTGGTATAACCCATTAGGAATTTCAAGAAACTAGACCGAGCCCAGTTCGGGTCCATTCGTTCAAGCCCAAAGTCCGCCAGGGATCCCATGCATCACAGTTTATGATCTCGTGTGCACCCGACATGATAAACTGTTCTACATGGTCCTCCAGGCGTGCTTTAAGTTTGAAGTTCAAGTCACCGACCACCAACGCCCAATCATGGTTTTATCATAAGTATAAGTACAAGACAGGATGCATAAGAACGAGCGTGTTCATTAGGGCATAGAAGGGAGATGTCCAAATCCCTGGACAGATCTCAAGAGTACGCCGAAGCTACCCCAATGTACACCACCGTCAAGAAAGTTCAATAGTATATCGTTCGCCATCGAATCATAGTAAGGATGAGTCAAGAAATAGGATGATAAAGAGTAAATAGATGATGTAGCGTAGTAGATGACGACACCGACACCCCCGACAAGTCATATTGTTACCCACTTGTTAAGACTCGACTAATTGTGACCGTCTAGTGTGTGCGACTCAGTTATAGACTAGACTCTACATGCAGTCCTAGTTCACTATAACCGTTGGCTCTGATACCAATCTGTCACACCCTCAAATTCCACGTGCGGGGTTTTACCGCGAGGCGCGTGACACACCAGGATCTCAGTCAACGATCACAATAAACATACAACAAACATGCATTCGTAATTATATTTAAAACCAAAATATCATGCTTTGAGCTATAAACCAGCAGCGGAAGCATTCTTGTTTACAACCAAAAGACATATCATTGTTTACAAAACATTGTTTAATATGCTTCAAAATATTAGACGCTGTGCGTGACTCCGTGCGCCTAGCCCATTGACTGCTACCTTAGCGACCTGAGAAAACATGCCAAAAATGTCAACATATAATGCTGGTGAGTTCACAGGTTTTCTTTTATAAAGGTGTTGTCACAAGATCACAAAGATCATTTCCGTTAATACTATGTCATAAGAACGTTAGCTAGACGTTAAGTGTTTTTACTACTACGGTTGGGAACCCATTACTAAACATGAACCAAAAGATGATACCAGCCCAGACGACTGGGCTACCGATGCCTCGGTAACCCGATAGGTAGAGACAATATGCACCCGCCCGGCCCCGCCGTCGAGTGGGGCTTGTGAGGCCCAATAGATCTATCCACATTTCCCCCGTTGTGCGTTCCAGCACATTCATGGTTTCCCCCTGGGACTTTCCATAAAAGCCGTATAGTAACATAAAGTACCCATAGTATAACATGACCTTTAAATAGTTCGTACAAAGCATGTTTCTCCCCCCGAAAGCAAGACAGTAAAAGTGGGGCTGTGAAACTCACCTCGGATTGCGTTACTTGAAAACGGTTAAGTAATTACGTTATGATAGCCCCAAATAGCGGCGACCTATCATAAGATGTGTATAAGTATTGGACTAATAACCCGCAGGCTAACTAGTCCCCGAATGTCCAGACCGTGACCATAAACGTTTGAAAACATCATTAACTGTTAAACCGACCATGCCAGACAAGACCCGACATCCCATTGGTGACCCGACGTTCCACGTGTTAGGTAGATACAAGACATCATGCAACATATGCAATTAAACACTTAATACGCGCAATTGTTCACCTAGTCTAGCATAATGTTCGATTAACGCATAATCAGGTCCGAACACGTCTTACTAAGTCATTGGGTGTATCCCGGGGTTCCTAGCATGTTCCTAGGTGTCAAATCGTGTTCCGGGATGTCAAAACGCGTTTACGACAGCAGTACACGCGATTGGGAAAGTCAATACGCGAGTAGCATCAGCCTATTGGCGATTAGGGGCCCAATCGCCTGTTATATCAGGCGATTAGGGTCCTAATCGCCTGTTATATCAGGCGATTAGGGTCCTAATCGCCTGAATGTCTGCATAATCGCCTTCAGCATCAGGCGATTAGGACTCCTAATCGCCTGCTGCTGCTGTGTGACGGATTTTCGCGCGTTTAACCCTCCAAATCAGATCCGAAACATGCAACAACACCCAATATCAAACCTAAATCATTTACCAACCCATTCCAAGCAAAAACCCCCAACATATCACTGATCTAACATGTTCTAAGCAATTATTTCCTAAAATGGCAAAGTACTAGGTTTCACCAATCAACCTTATCTTTCCTTAAATGGAAACAATCAGATTTCACTCTCTACAAACTTGTAAATCATCAAACCTCTGATCTAACATCTTCCTAGTATAAATCCTAACAACATTGCATCAACAATCATACCATAATCATCTTAAATCTCCAAGAACATACAAATGGGTCAAAATACACATTTTCATCAAAACACAACAATAATGGCTCAAACTCTAAGATAACCCTCCTAATAATCTCTACATAGCAGAAGTACAATCATATCTTGGAGACAATCATGCTATAACCACCAAGAAGACCAACATATGCATGTAAACTTCACATATAACAAGCATTAAGGTGTAGACTTGGTTTAGGACTCTTTTGAAAGGTTTTTAAAGACACAAACATAGTAAAACAAGGTCTGGACCTTTGGGGAACCCAAAATAACAACTTTACAAAGGTTAGGGATGAAGAACACACCTTGGGTTTTGTCAAAGAAAGGTGTGTAGGCTTGGAGATGGTGATTTTTGTAGCAAAATGAGTTCCAGAGGTGTTTCAAGGTGTGTGGGTGGCTTGGGATCAGCTAGGGTTGTTCTAGAGGTGTTTGGGGAGTTAAGGGTTCTACTTATAGGTGTTTTGACCCGGACTCTGCTGTATAGGCGATTAGCAGCTCATGTCACGCGATTGGGGGCCTAATCTCATGATACATCAGGCGATTAGGTCCCAATCGTCTGTCATCACCCCTACTCGCCTATATGTATAGGCGATTAGGCCCTCTTCCAGGTCTTAATCGCCTGAAACCCACCAAGTTGGGTTTTCGGCGCGTTAAACGCTATTTTACACATATAAACACGTATTCACATACCGATAAGTCACATAATGATTCCAAACATATAATGCATGATAACTAACACGTTTACATCTGTTCACCAATTCCCGGGACTCGAGACTCGTGTGTGCATTAAACCCGGCGATTCCACGAATCACCAATCCTTGTACACATGGTTATGGACCGACTCCCGATGACCCCGCGGACCATCTTAACGACTCCCGATGATTCCCAGAATCATCATACCGACTCGACTGACCCCGTTAAGAACGTAATATGCATGACTCGCTAAGGTAGACTTACTAGTTTAGTCAACGTTACTAACCTGAGTTTGCCGGGTGTCACATCATCCCCCTGTTGAAAGAATTTCGTCCCGAAAATTGCCCAAGGCCCAAAAAGGAACAGACAAAAGAGAAGAAAAATTTTCCGGTTGCCACATCATCCCCCTGTTGAAAGGAATCTCGACCCGAGATTCATTCAGCTTCAGCAGAGATATGCCTTGATTCGAACGCGCGTTTAGGAAATAAATGGGGATACTTAGCCTTCATTTGATCTTCCCTTTCCCATGTGAACTCCGGTCCACGATCTGAGTTCCAATGGACTTTAACAATGCGGATTTTACTCCGGCGAAGGCTACGGATTTTATAGTCAAGAATTTCAACCGGTTCCTCCACAATACGCAGACGATCATCCACCTTGATCTCCTCGAGAGGAACAACCAAAGATTCATCCGCCAAACACTTTTTCAGATTAGAGACATGGAAGACATTATGAACATTACTGAGTTCAGCTGGCAGATCAAGCCTGTATGCTACCGGTCCAATCCGTTCCAGAATTGCGAACGGTCCCACATACCGAGGATTCAATTTGCCCCGCTTCCCAAAACGTATAACGCCCTTCCACGGAGATACCTTCAACAAAACCCTGTCGCCAACCTCAAACTCCAAAGGCTTGCGACGACGATCGGCATAGCTCTTTTGACGATCCCGAGCTGCTGCCAAGCGGTTACGGATTTGTACGATCTTCTCAGAAGTCTCGTACACAAGTTCCGGGCCGGTGAGTTGACTCTCACCCACCTCGGCCCAACAAAGGGGAGACCGGCATTTCCGCCCGTAAAGAGCCTCGAACGGAGCTGCCTTGATGCTAGAATGGTAACTGTTGTTGTAGGAGAATTCCACCAACGGTAGATGACTCTCCCACCCCTTGCCAAAATCGATCACACATGCCCGAAGCATGTCTTCTAGCGTTTGGATTGTCCGTTCACTTTGACCGTCAGTTTGCGGATGATACGCTGTGCTCATGTCTAACTGAGTACCCAGAGCCTTATGCAAGGATTTCCAGAAGTTAGAGGCGAACCGAGGATCACGATCAGAAATAATAGAGACAGGCACCCCGTGCCGAGAGACCACTTCCTTGAGATATAACCGTGCCAGACGCTCGAGGCCATCGGTATCTTTGATAGCGAGGAAGTGCGCAGACTTTGTCAACCTATCGACAATTACCCAGATCATGTTACAACCACTGGGCGATTTCGGGAGTTTGGTCACAAAGTCCATCGTAATCCGCTCCCACTTCCATTCGGGAATTTCAGGCTGTTGCAGAAGGCCGGATGGCTTTTGATACTCGACCTTGACCTTGGCACAGGTCAAGCACTTGCTCACATACGAAGCCACGTCCGCCTTCATGTTCGGCCACCAATAAAGTATCTTTAGGTCTTGATACATCTTATCGGAGCCAGGGTGAATAGAGTACCGGGACTTGTGAGCTTCATCAAGAACGAGCTCCCGTAAGCCCCCAAATAAAGGGACCCAAATACGTTCAGCAAAATAGTGTAACCCATCGGACCTGAGTTCAAGGTGGCTATCAGCACCATGCATGGTTTCAGCTTTAAGGTTTTCCTCCTTCAAAGCTTCTTGCTGCGCTGAACGGATTCGATCAGGTAAGCCGGAATGGATAGTGAGCTGAAGAGCTCGAACACGACGAGGTTTAGCCGTTTCCTTCCTGCTCAAGGCGTCTGCGACCACATTCGCCTTGCCAGGATGGTATTTAATAGCGCACTCGTAATCATTAAGAAGTTCGACCCAGCGACGCTGTCTTATATTCAACACCTTCTGATCAAAGATATGCTGGAGGCTCTTGTGATCGGTGTAAATAGTGCATTTGGTACCGTACAAGTAATGCCTCCAAATCTTTAAAGCAAAGACCACCGCACCCAATTCCAGATCATGGGTGGGGTATTTTTTCTCATGAACTTTGAGCTGACGAGAAGCATAGGCGATTACCTTCTCGCGCTGCATCAGTACACAACCAAGACCCCGGATAGAAGCGTCACAATAAACCACAAAATCGTCTGTGCCCTCAGGCAAGGACAAGATAGGAGCAGAACAGAGTTTAGCCTTTAACATCTGGAAGGCCGACTCCTGCGAATCACCCCAGTCGAACTTCCTGTCCTTCTGGGTAAGCGAGGTGAGGGGTTGAGCGATCTTCGAAAATCCCTCGATAAAACGACGATAATAACCTGCAAGGCCTAGGAATTGCCGCACCTCAGATGGCGTCTTTGGTGCTTCCCAGTCTTTAATGGCTTCAATCTTAGCTGGGTCAACGTGAATTCCTTTCTCATTAACAACATGACCAAGGAATTGGACTTCACGCAACCAGAAGCTACACTTAGAAAACTTGGCATACAACTGTTCCCGCCTCAGGAGTTCCAAAACAAGACGCAAGTGTTCCTGGTGGTCCACCTCGTTCTTGGAATAGACTAGAATATCATCAATGAAGACAATCACGAACTTATCAAGATAAGGCTTACAAACACGGTTCATCAAATCCATAAAAATGGCAGGTGCATTGGTGAGACCAAAAGGCATGACCAGGAATTCAAAATGGCCATAGCGAGTTCGAAAGGCGGTCTTCGGAATGTCAGCTTCTTGAACCCTCAACTGATGGTACCCCGACCTCAAATCGATCTTCGAATAGAAACTAGAACCCTGAAGCTGATCAAATAAGTCATCGATGCGAGGAAGAGGATAACGATTCTTGATGGTAACCTTGTTCAATTCCCGGTAGTCTATACACATCCGTAGGCTTCCGTCCTTCTTCTTGACAAACAAAATAGGGGCTCCCCACGGGGACGAACTAGGTCGAATGAAACCCTTCTCTAACAGCTCCTGCAACTGGTTTGACAACTCCTGCATCTCGGGAGGTGCAAGCCGATATGGGGCTCGGGCAATAGGGGCCGCACCTGGAGCAAGTTCAATACCAAATTCGACCTGACGATAAGGCGAAAGACCAGGTAAGTCTTCAGGAAATACATCGGGAAAGTCACGGACAACAGGAATATCTTCAATCTTCTTCTCTTCCTCAGACGAAACCGAAACAAGTGCCAGAATGGCAGAATACCCCTTCCGAAGATACTTATAGGCTTTCATACACGAAATGATACTCAACGGGACCCCGCTCTTCTCACCGTGCACCAACAGAATTTCTCCATCAGGGAGAGGAAGTCGAATGACTTTATCAAAACAAACGATCTCAGCATGATACAGAGACAACCAGTCCATACCCACGACAACATCGAAACTACCCAAGGACACCGGCATAAGATCAATAGGAAAGGAATAACCCGACAACTCAAGGTGACACTCCCTAAGGACGTGCGTCGCCTCGACTTTCTTACCATCAGCCAATTCTATCAAGTACTTAGCTTCTAAAGGTGTAGGTACCCTACCAAGCAATTGGCTAAACCCAAGAGATATAAAACTCTTATCGGCACCGGAATCGAATAAAACCGTAGCATAGCGATTATCGAGAAGAAACGTACCAGTAACAGTGTCAGGATCCTGTCGAGCCCCGCTCGAACCAATCACGAAGGCGCGAGCATTCCTGCCTCCGCCCCCATTGTTTCCATTACCCGACCCGTTCTTCCCAGCCTCGCCCTGCTTCAACTTGGGGCATTCACGCTTGTAGTGACCAAGTTCACCACAATTGTAGCACCCCTGTTTGCCCTGATTTCCCTGGGGAGCAGCAACAGGAGGAGCCGGAGTAGGCGTAGCAGGTGGGTTCCGGTTACCCTGAAGATTAACCCTGCAATCCTTTGCCTGGTGCCCAAGCTTATGGCACCTGTGGCAGCGGTTCCGGTCCTCGCAACGACCGTTGTGGTGAAATCCACACCGGTCACATTTCGGCAGTTTCCCAGTATAACCCCCCGGTTTTTGTTCAGACGACGATCCCCCAGTATCAGACTTCCTCACCTGTTGAGGCTGAGCCGAGCTCGAGCCTTTCCCCACAGCTTCCCACTTCCGCTTGTTACTATCAGAAGCCTTCACAGCAGCGCCTCGAGGAGGCAAGACCCCTTCAGCCACCTTCATGTTGGTCAGCCTGTGAGCCGACCGAACCACCTCAGAGTAAACAGTGAGATTACCCGCAGCAACTAATCCTGCAATCTCCGGTACCAACCCAGCGACATAATGTTCAATCCTTCGGTATTCGGGTGCGTGCAGATCGGGGCACAACACCGCCAACTCATTGTGCCTAGCAGTATAAGCTTCAATCTCGGACCCCACCATCTTATGATTCCAGACTTCATGCTCAAGTTTCTGGATTTCATCCCTCGGGCAGTACTCATTTTTCAGCAACTGAATGAACTCCGCCCAGGGCATAGCGTGGGCTTCCCCAATACCCATAGTCTGGGTGGTGGAGTTCCACCAAGTCAAAGCTTGACCCTCCAGGGTTGCAGAAGCATATTTCACCCGGTCGCCTTCCGGGCAGCTGCACATCGAGAAAACCGACTCAATTTTCTCCAACCAGCGGAGCAGTCCCACTGCCCCTTCAGTGCCACTAAAGTTGTGGGGCTTGCAATCCATAAACTTTTTGTAGGAACACTGGGATGGAGGAGGATTGACAGCACCACCTGGAACAGACACGCGGGTGAGAATCAAGAAAAGGTACAGTACCCTAGAACAAGATAGAATAGGTGAGAATCGACGTACCACCCATAACATTATGAGCGGCTTGGAATGCAGCCAGAGCAATATTCACGTGCTGCTGCATCAGGTTATCCAACTCAGCTTGGGTCATATTAATGTTCCCACGGCCACCGCCGCCACCACGGCCGCCAGCACGACCGCCAGCACGGCCGCCTCTGCGACCTCCACGAGCTCCCGACATCTTCTGTCATAACATAAAACAAAAGGTTTAGGCTTGCCCGTGGTATAACCCATTAGGAATTTCAAGAAACTAGACCGAGCCCAGTTCGGGTCCATTCGTTCAAGCCCAAAGTCCGCCAGGGATCGCATGCATCACAGTTTATGATCTCGTGTGCACCCGACATGATAAACTGTTCTACATGGTCCTCCAGGCGTGCTTTAAGTTTGAAGTTCAAGTCACCGACCACCAACGCCCAATCATGGTTTTATCATAAGTATAAGTACAAGACAGGATGCATAAGAACGAGCGTGTTCATTAGGGCATAGAAGGGAGATGTCCAAATCCCTGGACAGATCTCAAGAGTACGCCGAAGCTACCCCAATGTACACCACCGTCAAGAAAGTTCAATAGTATATCGTTCGCCATCGAATCATAGTAAGGATGAGTCAAGAAATAGGATGATAAAGAGTAAATAGATGATGTAGCGTAGTAGATGACGACACCGACACCCCCGACAAGTCATATTGTTACCCACTTGTTAAGACTCGACTAATTGTGACCGTCTAGTGTGTGCGACTCAGTTATAGACTAGACTCTACATGCAGTCCTAGTTCACTATAACCGTTGGCTCTGATACCAATCTGTCACACCCTCAAATTCCACGTGCGGGGTTTTACCGCGAGGCGCGTGACACACCAGGATCTCAGTCAACGATCACAATAAACATACAACAAACATGCATTCGTAATTATATTTAAAACCAAAATATCATGCTTTGAGCTATAAACCAGCAGCGGAAGCATTCTTGTTTACAACCAAAAGACAT
The DNA here is from genome assembly GCA_028751855.1 of Ambrosia trifida. Classification (NCBI taxonomy): domain Eukaryota; kingdom Viridiplantae; phylum Streptophyta; class Magnoliopsida; order Asterales; family Asteraceae; genus Ambrosia; species Ambrosia trifida. The sequence continues at coordinate 116,914,835 of CM054128.1, forward strand.
ATCATTGTTTACAAAACATTGTTTAATATGCTTCAAAATATTAGACGCTGTGCGTGACTCCGTGCGCCTAGCCCATTGACTGCTACCTTAGCGACCTGAGAAAACATGCCAAAAATGTCAACATATAATGCTGGTGAGTTCACAGGTTTTCTTTTATAAAGGTGTTGTCACAAGTTCACAAAGATCATTTCCGTTAATACTATGTCATAAGAACGTTAGCTAGACGTTAAGTGTTTTTACTACTACGGTTGGGAACCCATTACTAAACATGAACCAAAAGATGATACCAGCCCAGACGACTGGGCTACCGATGCCTCGGTAACCCGATAGGTAGAGACAATATGCACCCGCCCGGCCCCGCCGTCGAGTGGGGCTTGTGAGGCCCAATAGATCTATCCACATTTCCCCCGTTGTGCGTTCCAGCACATTCATGGTTTCCCCCTGGGACTTTCCATAAAAGCCGTATAGTAACATAAAGTACCCATAGTATAACATGACCTTTAAATAGTTCGTACAAAGCATGTTTCTCCCCCCGAAAGCAAGACAGTAAAAGTGGGGCTGTGAAACTCACCTCGGATTGAGTTACTTGAAAACGGTTAAGTAATTACGTTATGATAGCCCCAAATAGCGGCGACCTATCATAAGATGTGTATAAGTATTGGACTAATAACCCGCAGGCTAACTAGTCCCCGAATGTCCAGACCGTGACCATAAACGTTTGAAAACATCATTAACTGTTAAACCGACCATGCCAGACAAGACCCGACATCCCATTGGTGACCCGACGTTCCACGTGTTAGGTAGATACAAGACATCATGCAACATATGCAATTAAACACTTAATACGCGCAATTGTTCACCTAGTCTAGCATAATGTTCGATTAACGCATAATCAGGTCCGAACACGTCTTACTAAGTCATTGGGTGTATCCCGGGGTTCCTAGCATGTTCCTAGGTGTCAAATCGTGTTCCGGGATGTCAAAACGCGTTTACGACAGCAGTACACGCGATTGGGAAAGTCAATACGCGAGTAGCATCAGCCTATTGGCGATTAGGGGCCCAATCGCCTGTTATATCAGGCGATTAGGGTCCTAATCGCCTGAATGTCTGCATAATCGCCTTCAGCATCAGGCGATTAGCACTCCTAATCGCCTGCTGCTGCTGTGTGACGGATTTTCGCGCGTTTAACCCTCCAAATCAGATCCGAAACATGCAACAACACCCAATATCAAACCTAAATCATTTACCAACCCATTCCAAGCAAAAACCCCCAACATATCACTGATCTAACATGTTCTAAGCAATTATTTCCTAAAATGGCAAAGTACTAGGTTTCACCAACCAACCTTATCTTTCCTTAAATGGAAACAATCAGATTTCACTCTCTACAAACTTGTAAATCATCAAACCTCTGATCTAACATCTTCCTAGTATAAATCCTAACAACATTGCATCAACAATCATACCATAATCATCTTAAATCTCCAAGAACATACAAATGGGTCAAAATACACATTTTCATCAAAACACAACAATAATGGCTCAAACTCTAAGATAACCCTCCTAATAATCTCTACATAGCAGAAGTACAATCATATCTTGGAGACAATCATGCTATAACCACCAAGAAGACCAACATATGCATGTAAACTTCACATATAACAAGCATTAAGGTGTAGACTTGGTTTAGGACTCTTTTGAAAGGTTTTTAAAGACACAAACTTAGTAAAACAAGGTCTGGACCTTTGGGGAACCCAAAATAACAACTTTACAAAGGTTAGGGATGAAGAACACACCTTGGGTTTTGTCAAAGAAAGGTGTGTAGGCTTGGAGATGGTGATTTTTGTAGCAAAATGAGTTCCAGAGGTGTTTCAAGGTGTGTGGGTGGCTTGGGATCAGCTAGGGTTGTTCTAGAGGTGTTTGGGGAGTTAAGGGTTCTATTTATAGGTGTTTTGACCCGGACTCTGCTGTATAGGCGATTAGCAGCTCATGTCACGCGATTGGGGGCCTAATCGCATGATACATCAGGCGATTAGGTCCCAATCGCCTGTCATCACCCCTACTCGCCTATATGTATAGGCGATTAGGCCCTCTTCCAGGTCTTAATCGCCTGAAACCCACCAAGTTGGGTTTTCGGCGCGTTAAACGCTATTTTAACACATATAAACACGTATTCACATACCGATAAGTCACATAATGATTCCAAACATATAATGCATGATAACTAACACGTTTACATCCGTTCACCAATTCCCGGGACTCGAGACTCGTGTGTGCATTAAACCCGGCGATTCCACGAATCACCAATCCTTGTACACATGGTTATGGACCGACTCCCGATGACCCCACGGACCATCGTAACGACTCCCGATGATTCCCAGAATCATCATACCGACTCGACTGACCCCGTTAAGAACGTAATATGCATGACTCGCTAAGGTAGACTTACTAGTTTAGTCAACGTTACTAACCTGAGTTTGCCGGGTGTCACAAAATAAATGAGATTAAAAATCGTAATATTAGTATTAGTAATATATTCGTAATTTAATTTAATTCGGTCAATCAATAAAAAATAAATGACACTAAAAAACGTAATAAATACCATTAAATTCGTTCAATTATTATTAATGTCATTAAAAATTATAATAAATAACATTAAAAATGAAAAAAAAATCTTTTTAATTGCAGGCAAAACTAATAATAATTCGAAAAATAGTAATATAAAAAAATGAGATTAAAAATTTTCATTATTAACCTCAAAAATTGTAATTAATAATTAAATCAATTACATTAAAAAGTTTGAGGTCTTGAATTCAAGTCTCACAAGGAACAAGAAATTCGCATTTCAAAAAAAAAAATCAATTACTTTAAAAACATCGGTGTTTTAAATTGACTTACCAATTATCGACAAATTATTATTGACATCTTAAAATTTGCATATTACCATTGAAATTATTTTTATGAATAGTAAAACTAAAATCATAAAATTAGTATTATTATTAGTAATATATTCGGTCAACAATACTATTTTTACAATTAGTAAAACTAAAATCGTAATATTAGTATTTGTATTTGTATAATGGGAAAAGTGAATATGGTGCTGTTAAGCACCTAACCTTACATGTGAAACCATCAAAACTACGTAGTTTTGATTATAAGTTTCTAAAAAATGATTTTATTTATTTTTTTCCCATGTTTCCTCTCCATTAATTTAGTTAACTTTGATCTCCATGTTACACCATTGCCGATCAACTAAACAGGAAAAGTCGCACGTTTCTTCTATTCCACGAACTGTTTATCCATCCACACATTTTGGGAAAAACTGGCCAATAATTGATTCAATTAAAACAGGTAAGCACACGTTTTGCACATCCTATTTCATAACAAGAAAATATACAAATAAATTTATATAACCATTAGAATTAATTGAAGCCATTAAAGTGTTTGAATCATAGGAAGAATTATTTGTCAATATAATAGATTTTGATGGATAACTAAGGAAGAAGAACTGTTTGTCTAGTTCATGATCCATAGTGTTGGAATTAGATTTAATCAAAACTTGCGACTTCTATACCTATCTGATGGACTGTTATGGGTGATTGAAGAAGAAGATTTCGTAGCAAGTTCAGACAAATAATCGATACATGGTGAAATTGATAAAGAAATGTGAGATTTTTTTTACGCAGGTGACCGGTTGTGAATGCAAATCGAGGATGAATTTCTTGAAAGCATGGGTTTTTGACATCATTTAGATGGAAAAATAAGAAAAAAATCATTTTTTTAGAAACTTATAATCAAAACTACGTAGTTTTGATGGTTTCACATGTAATGTTGGGCGCTTAACAACACCATATTCACTTTCCCTTGTATAATAATCAATGACATTATTTATTCCGTCAAAATAACATTAAATAACAATCATTAGGATGTTAATATAAATTCAGTAAATTGTTAAAAGATAATAATAAATGTCATTAATTTCGGTCAACATATAAATTAATGTAAATAAATAACCTTCCTTCAATATTTAAATTCCAGATTAAATGACATTAAGACCAGTCAACTGTTATTAATGTAATAAAATAACAATAATTCTGACTTAATGTCAATAAATTCGGTCATGAAAATTAAAGAATAATTTTTGAAAATTAAATAGGCATAAATGACACTGTAAATTTAGTAAGAGAATAATTGTGTAAGTCCATAATTTAATTCTGTTAAATTATGAGTTTATGAGTAATTCAATTTAATTCGGTCAAATTATGATTAATATCAATTTATTTCGGTCAAATTTATTTGTAAGTAAACTCATAATATTTACAAATTATGAGTAAGAGAATAGTTTTATTCAAATTATGATTTATAAATAAATTACACTGTAAATTAACGTGTAAGTTACAATATTTATCACAAATATTTTAAATATTGTAATTTAACGGTTGGTGTTGATTTAGAATTTAGGAGAAAACCAATTAAATTATGCATTTATAAATATATTTTTTTTTTGGATTTAAATAAAAATATTGTAATTTGCGTTCAAAAACATATTTATCACAAATTTAGTATTTGGTAAATTGACGTTCAAGTTAAATATAGTAGGAAAAATCAACGTTATTGACACAATAACATTTTTCTAAATTAGTCAGTGATGACTTTTTAAATGAAGGATTTGTTTTGAATGTTATATATATTGGTTTTTTTAATGAAGCATGAAGTTTACATGTGATATTGTGGCTAAATAATACTTTCACAACAATTTGCCCTCTAAAAAGGTATAAGTATTTGTATAATAATTAATGACATTATTTATTCAGTCAAAATAACATTAAATAACAATAATTAGGATGTTAATATAAATTCGGTAAATTGTTAAAAGATAATAATAAATGTCATTAACTTCGGTCAACATATAAATTAATGTAAATAAATAATCTTCCTTCAATATTTAAATTACAGATTAAATGACATTAAGATCGGTCAACTGTTATTAATGTAAATAAATAACAATACTTCTTAATTAATGTCAATAAATTCGGTCATATAAATAAATGACATTAAACAAAATTTTGAAAACCATTGAATTATTACAATAACATTAAACATCAGTTGTTACATATGTAACAACACAAATTTTGTTTATTTTTTTTAAATATCCAATCGACGCTTTTTTTTTATTTTTTTGGCCCAAAACGCTTTAATACATGTATGTTACCTTGTGTATTTTCTTAAAAAAACTTTTATATATATATATATATATATATATATATATATATATATATATATATATATATATATATATATATATATATAGTGAAGGATTCAAATGAGAATAAATTTTTTTATAAGAAGAAAAAGAAGAAATTTAAAGCAATAGAAATCTTCCATTTAATAGTTGTATTTAATGTTAAATAATTTTTTTAAGTTTTTGTAACTCCTATAAACCAGTTAAATAAATGAAATTATAATTCTTTTTTAAATATATAACTTTAAATCAAATATAATTTACAGTGAAGGATAAATTTCGGTATGTGTAGGATAAATGTTGGATGAATTTCTACATGTGTAGGATAAACCTAATGATAATTTCAAAATGTGTAGGATAAAATTATGATAATTTCGATGTGTATATGATAAATTTTGATAGGTGTAGGACAAGTTTTAATGTGTGTAAGATAAAATGTTTAAAAGTAATTAATTGGATAATTATTGTGAAATGAGTTAGAGTATTTAATATTATATCTTCTTTTTCTTCTCAAATTGATTTTTTTTTTTTAAATGATCCCCCCTATATGTGTGCGTGTGTGTGTGTGTGTGTGTGTATATATATATATATCGAGTTTTTAAATGTAGTTTGTAAACTAGGGTTGTTGTGGGATGGATATTGAATCGATTTTTTGATTATTTCTAGGGCTTTAGACCCTAATTGTATAATTTTATATAAGATTAACCATAGTATTGCATCTATTGACTATTGCGATCCAGTTTTTACTGCAACAACAGAGAGAAGATTTTCAGCAATGAAAATATTGCCTCCGCAACAAGATGGCAGACAAGTATCTTGTGAATAGCTTGATGATTTATATAGAAAAAGAAATTGCTAATAAGATTGATTTGGAATCCAAAATCAATGACTTCAAAGATCTTAAAGGACATTGGACTGAGTTGTAAGGTACTCATCATTTCTTTTCGCATCATGGATATTTTAGTCTTTTATTTAAAAAATAATTTGTTATGTGTAAGAACCGTGCTTTGAAGAATGGAAGAAAAGTTATATATTTAGAATTATTATTGTTTATTTGTTTGACCCGACCAGAACTGAACCTTCAACTCAGACATATAACCCAAAACATAACAATAGGAAAAAAGATTTGGTCTCGTAATTTTCTGTCCCCACCACTATTTTTTTCTTGTTGGACCACCAACCTAAGAAAAGGACCTGTTTAGCACACCCCTTCTTCCATGTAAATATCTTGTTTGTAATTACAAGATACGTACTTACTACTTAGATAAGCTATAAAATAGTTTTAACACACGGATGACTATACTGGTTTTATCCCATATCATGTTAGGACTAAATATCTGATTCTAAGGCCTAAAGGGGCGCAACTAGAATGATGTTTTCACTTAACTGATTTTAACCAATTATACACTGCCACATCATTTCACTGATTCACTTTTTTGTAGGCAGCACTCCACTTATTCACTTCACTGAAATGTTTATATTTTATTATTTTTTTAAGGAACGGTAATTAAACAAATTATCAAACATTATTTAAAACGGTAAAATAAATAGTAGAAACACCTAAAATATTATAAAACGTCCTCTCATAGCTCTCCAAACCTCGACACTCAGGTAATTATCATCGTATATGTTTCGGTATTCGTTACGGGCTTCTTCAATCCATCCATCTTCGTTTAAAGCCGGATTGTGGTTCATCCAATTAACGACTAATTGTTGAAATATTGCGCACTTCGCCTTTAAAGATAAAAACTTTTCACGTATCGCGTCCGTTGAACAATTGTTTTCACCCGTTTGTTCCTTGAATCTTGTGGCAACCGCTTTCCAAAAACTTTGCCTTCCCCGGGGTCCTTGCTCTTGAACATAAAGATAGCTATTCACCAAGGCGAGTTCATCCTCCAAGGTCCAGATTGATGCTCGCACACGGTTTAGTGGGGGGGGGGGGGATTGGATTAGGATTTAGGTTTTTGTTTGCCATTTATGATCAACTTGAATCTGGACAATTGATTATTTTGATTAACGGTTTAGTGTGGGATGGATTGGATTTGGATTTACCATTTATATTAGATTAACGGTCAAAAAATTATTACCGTTTTAATTAATTTCATTCAAACGGTCAAAAAGAATAAAATAATACTAAAAAAATGACTGTTGCAATTATTATCAATGGTTACCAGCCCGTTAACTAGAACCAGCAAACGGTTCACGGGACCACTACCAGCACGGGTGACGGCGGTGTTACCGTGCCGGTAGTAGGATACCCGTGCCCAATTCTGATAGCGCCCCGTCCTCCACCCTAATAATTATCTAAAACAATAGTCCAAAAACAAACATAAAAAACACAACTCTTATCAGCTTATACATCAAATCAACACATAATTAGCTTTTCCCACTAACTAAAAATTGCCGTATCGATTGATAGATTGAATACAGTTAGCTCTTGACACATGCAATACGAATGACCATGTTCCGTACCCGAAGATACTCATCAATTCTTTTACGACTCATTTCTTCAACCAATTTTCACACTTACTTCTCACCTAAATTAATATGTTTCAATTGATTACACATAACTCAACTTTCAAGTAATAATATATATGAAATGTATTGTTCATAAATATAGATCATTGGATTCCAAATAATAATAATCCATCTTCTTACTGAAGCTTCAATTATTTGTTCCTTCTTTTTGCTGTCTTTGTTAAAAGGAAGAAGGAATCAACAGCTCTTGTCTAGTATAAACCATTGGATAGTACCACAACCTATTTTCATTTGAATTTCACAAACAATATTTCAATTCATGTTTAACCTATAACAATAACAATAATAATATTATTATTAACCTAATTAACTACCTTCTTTTTACATTTCTAAATAACCTACAAATCGTAATAAACCAAACTGATACCGAATTTATGGCAGAAACCTGTCAATTGAGCCACTAGTTTCACTCGTATGCGACCCGGTTGCTGCAGCCGGTCCGTTAGCAGGTAATTCACCACATTTTTTACATCTAGGTGTTGGAGTTAAGACATGGCGGCAAGATGGACATGATGAGTGAGATCCAAACCATGTATCTATGCATGTGACGTGGAAACTATGCCCACACTGCGGTAATACTCTGATCTGATCACCCGAATTGAAATCGGACAAGCAGATTGCGCAATCAGAGAGCTTTTCGGCCATTGTTTCCGAAGAGTATGTGAGCTTCGGTAGACTGTTCAATACCTTTTTCTTAAGCCCTTTGTTAGCGGAAGCGGGTAGCGAGTGATCTGTACGGTTGATTATGACTATGCCGGAGATTCGACGGATCCATGAGCAGCGAGCGACGGCTATTAGGCCGAGGATGCAAATTAGGGCGCATAATAGAGCGGCGAGGATGATGACAAAGTCGTCGTCAGCATTGTTGATGTCTGGTGATTGCTCGGTGGTGGTTGGCGCTGGTGGAGCGGGACCACCGAGCATTTTGAAGAGGCGCGGAGACATATGTGTTTGTTAAATTAGTATGGATTAAAATGTAGGTTGTGATGTATTTATCCTATAATTTTTTATTTTTTTTTTTGGGATTGGTGTTGGAAAGAAAAGAAAGAAAAATATGTGTATGTTGGTTGAAAGGGGGTGGAAAGAGGGAAACGTATCGGATTATAGGGGAATAGGAGTAGGGTTTTTATTTATAAGGAGTTGGTTGGAACTGTTGATGTCTATATACGGATAAAGAAAACAAATTATATTTGGATAATGATTTTTTATTAAGGTAAAGTTCTATCCGATTTGAAGGTAGGTGGTGATACTTGATAGACATGGACTCGTACTCATGGTTTGAAAAGCGATCCACCGATTAAACCGATAGTGTACCGCTTCAATTGGTTGGTACAGTCCCAAAAGCCGGTTGGCCAACATAGACATGAGGTAAGGATTAACCACTGGAGGACTTGCTTGATATCGTGGGATAGCGCCCGCTGCTCCTCAACTTTTCCCACGTAGTGAAGGTTTTTTACGTTTTTAACTTTTTTCGTGTTACACTACCCATGAACTGTTATTTTTGTTACCGCTCAAAATATTTAATCCTTAAAATAATTTAAAAGTCTAACGTTTTTCACATTACGCTACCACATTACCATTTAAAACTTAAAATTCCAATGATTTAAAAGCCCGACACTAATACCAAGTAGTAATGTTAAAAGTTAAAAGACCACACTCGCAATTCCAACTCTAAGCTGAAATCCAAATATTCTTACTCTAATAACTTTATTATTTATATGATTAATCTTATTACTCAGCACTTATTTAGAAATATTATCATTGAATGTCGGGGTGTAAACGAGCCAATCCCGAGCCCGACTAGGCTCGAGCTTGGCTCTGTTTGATCGAGACAAATATTTAGAGCTTGAACTCGGCTCGAAAGTAAAATCTAAAGGCTCGAGCGGCTCGAGCCCGGCTCGGATCGAAATAAATTTAGAAAAAAAATTAAAGGAGCTAAAAGCTCGGCTCGAGCTCGTGTAGATAGCTTAAACGTGCCAAAGCTCGGCTAGAGCTTCGCCAATGTTAAATAATAGGTATATTATATATAAAATAATAAAAATCTGCTTGGGCTCATTTAGGCTCACAAGCCTAAACATTTTTTGTACGGAAAGCTCGTGCTCAGGCTCATTAACTAAACAGTCATGTTTCAAGCTCGAGCTCGGGCTCGTTCAAGTTTTTTAGCAATCCTATTCCAAATAGCTCTCAAGCCATTGCACATCATTTACACCCCTAATTAATTGTAACTAACATTAAAAATAGTGCGTTTATAACATTTATAGTTAATATTACTATTAAGATTCATTATTGATAATATTATTGGCATTAACATTATCTTAATTCTAAAACTATTAGCAATCTCCCACGCACAGGGAATCCTCCATTAAGGTTTGCGGACTTTTGTGGCATGTATTATGCAACGTGGATCTATAGGGCATATATAGGTTTCTTTTAAGATTGAGGTTGTGGTTTGTGCATCACATATTACAAAATTTATGCAAACTTTTCTAAGTTAAAAAACGAAATGCAGTTTGTCATGATATACGCACTCTTATAGCTTAAAAACAATTATATTTGACCTACCCAAGCGACGATGAAGAAAGCCTTACATGCTCATTTTTTCCGATCATATCCATATACTTATTGTCATGCCGGAAGATGATCATAAAGATATTTTCTTCGATGACTTCTTCGATGACGAGGTTGGTAGTGCTAAAAGGTTACTGACGACGCGAACAATACAAGTTCTAAACTTAAACACAAATTTTTTTAACTACTTTGTATCGTATGTTTATAAGACAGTTATATGTTTTATGTACCAATAAAGAGATATGATGAATCATATCATTCTAATTCTATTTATTTTTAAAAAGGTAAAATTTCACGTAGTGTACTTTTTAGTTAACAGGTCTAATCATGTCTTATACAGGTTACCTATTGCTAACCCTAATTAAGAGAAAAAAAAAGACCAAATTTGTTTTAGATTGAGATTTCCTAATTCTTTTTTTTTTTTCCATAAAGATCTCTGTCCTTCGATGACGAACTATTTATTCCACTTATTAGCTTTTAGTTGGGCTTTGTATTATGGGCTCCTTTGTATGTTGTGAATCATATTAGCTTCCAGTATTTGTATGATTAGGATGTTAATTGTGTCGGGTTGATGGGTTAAAATGTACAACCCAAACACAATCAACGTTATTATTTGTGTTAAAGGTTTCAACTGCAACCCACACACATAAATTTGGGTTGACTCAAATTTTTAACCCATTTTTTTAATGAGTCAAACATGTTGAAATAATTTATCGTCCGCATAGCCAATGAGTAATATGAAGTAGCCCGAGTAGGGCTGACCATTTATTTCTATGTACCAGTTTCGTACCGAACTGATCTTGACCAAACAAAATCAAGGTGTTGTGCCAATATTCATTTTAAGGATTTTTGTTTTCGGATGTTTATGTACTTTTGAACTACCTGTACCGTAATGGCAGTATTTATATATTTTTACTCGTTTTCGGTACAGTAATTAGTTCAGTACCAATCTCATCCCCAATATAAAAAGTTTTTTTTATTGGATATTGCAAATGTGTATAAAAAAACGTATCTTGAAATCTTGTAACAGTGACCGCTTTACGGGACAATCCGTTTTTATACGGGTCATCCTGAACCAGACTTGTTTGTAAAGCGGGTCAACCCAAACCCGACTTGTGTTTTTTTTTTTAAACAGGTCGTGTTAGTCAACCGAAAAATGTTGATTATATCCTTAAACATGGGTATAAAGTATGTATATCTTTGAAGATGATGAGTAAGCCATGATTCCCCTTATGGTACCTTGTGTTCATGGATCACATTAGAGAGAATAGTGTTTGATGTTCTTCAAGAGTTTTCTATTTGTTATGATCAATATTAATATCATGAATGGTGATCGGTTATGAAAACTGTATGTATTCTCTATTAAAGGTACCTAAAGGGAAATCCTAATTGCCTCCTTAAACTATTCAATATTTACAATTACTACCATCAAGTAATTGTTGGGGACTTAAATGATCCGTAAAGCCACATTAACATGTTATTTCCAACAAAAAACTGTTTTTCTTTTTGCAAAACCTGTTTTTCGAACATGTTACAAGTGGAACTCCACTTTGTTGGACAATCCCAATTTGGACCCAAACAAAGGGCATTCACACTTTTGCAAAATTTCATATATTTTGCATGCCTTGTATTGTTGCTATATATATCGCGTAACATTCTTCGAAAACCTTCTCTTTGTGTTTCAATAACTTTTAGACCATCTTGAACGGCCAAATTGATTATGTGTGCGACACAACGACTATGAAAAAATACCCCTTCACAAATAGGTTGGTATCTTAATTTTAGTTGTGTGATAGCCGCGGTATTATTCGACGCGTTATCAAAAGATATTGATAAAATCTTGTTTGATAACTTAAACGTTTGAATAACTTTGTCAATCATAGAGAAAATATTTGCATCGGTGTGAGGGTAATCAAACAATCGAAACGCAATTGTTCGTTTCATCATTTGCCAAGAAGACGGTTCAATCCAATGGGCCGTTACACAAATATAAGAGTCAGGTGAACCGTACGGTGCGGACCAAACATCACTTGTTAAGTTAACACCGGTTTGTAAATTTTCAAAATAAGTAATTAATTCATTTTTTGCTTGTTTCCATCTTTTTAAAAAATGACGCCTAAGAGTAGCACGACTTACATGCGTGTATCTTGGTTGAAGTGTTCGTTGATTAAGTCTCGTCAAACGTGGGTTGTCAAAATGATTGAAGGCTAACGTTTCTTGTATGACAAATTTCCCCATTTCTTCGCGAACCGCTTCCAAGTTGTACACAAACAAGTCGCCTTCTTGTGTGATCGAGGCTCCACCTTGAGAATTTCTTTGTTCTTTCAAAATTTTACAATATGGTTTATCCATAGTCTTTCAAGGTCGAGTTAGCATCATGTTTAAGCAAAGCCGAACAATATTTGCATCTCGCCTTGTTTGGACCAACACTCATAACACATAAATCAAAGTGTTTCCAAACATTGGGGTTTCGTTGGAACCACCTTAACAACCGTCGCTTGGGATGAAGAAGCACCAAGTTGGACGAAATCGGTTTGGCTTTGAGGAGTTGGTTGTTAAGAAGAGGCCATTTTTCTTTGAAAATAGAGAGTGAATTGTGAGAAATTAGATGAAGAATGCAAGATTAGAGAGTGTTTTTGATGGTGTGATTGATCCTAACCATATAAAAGATTTATTTAATTAAAAAAATGAAATAATTTATCGTCCGCATAGCGAATGAGTAATATGAAGTAGCCCGAGTAGGGTTGACCATTTATTTCTATGTACCAGTTTCGTACCAAACTGATCTTGACCAAACAAAATCAGGGTGTTGTGCCAATATTCATTTTAAGGATTTTCGTTTTCGGGTGTTTATGTACTTTTGAACTACATGTACCGTACTGGCAGTATTTATATATTTTTCCTCGTTTTCGGTACAGTAATTAGTTCAGTACCAATCTCATCCCCAATATAAAAAGTTTTTTTTTTTTAGTCTTGAAATTTGATTGGATATTGCAAATGTATATAAAAAACGTATCTTGAAATCTTGTAACAGTGACTGCACTACGGGACAATCCGTTTTTATACGGGTCATTCTGAACCAGACTTGTTTGTAAAACGGGTCAACCCAAACACGACTTGTTTTTTTTTTTTTTAAACAGGTCGTGTTAGTCAACCGAAAAATGTTGATTATATACTTAAACATGGGTCAAAAGTATATAACCTAATCATGTGTATTCAATCAATAACATAATAAACATTAGTAAAACTTACTTGTAGGAATGATTATTCTTTGAAGATTATGAGTAAGCCATGATTCCCGTTATGGTACCTTGTGTTGATGGATCACATTACAGAGAATAGTGTTTGGTGTTCTTCAAGAGTTTTCTATTTGTTATGATCAATATTAATATCACGAATGGTGATCGGTTATGAAAACTGTATGTATTCTCTATTAAAGGTACCTAAAGGGAAATCCTAATTGCCCCCTTAAACTATTCAATATTAACAATTACTACCATCAAGTAATTGTTGGGGACTTAGTTATGTCATACTGGTAACGTTACTCAAATGCTCCGTAAGGCCACATTAACATGTTATTTCCAACAAAAAACTGTTTTTCCGTGTCATGTTCAGGCCAGGGGCGATTCTTTCAAGGGGCGGGAGGGGCGGCCAACCCCCCCCCCCCCCCCCCCCGAATTTTCGCTCAGAAGTTCCGATTATATAGTATTCGTATAGAAATTTTTTGGTATATAAGGTTTCGACCCCCCCCCCCCCCCCCCGAAACTAGTGACTTCTGACCCCTCGGTGACTTCCGACCCCCCGAAGTTTCGGGTCAAGATCCGCCATTGGTTCAGGTCATGTAAAAATTCTCTCTTCCTAGCAGGTCATGAATCCAAAAACAGATCCAATGTTGAGATGATTTTAGTTAAGAGATCCTTATATGCTTGGATGATGGTTTCGCTTTGCCACAAATGTGACAGTTAAAATTCTATAAAATCATCATAAGCATACTGTTTGTTACATTTGAATGTGATCTTATTGATTCTATACATGATGATTAAGTTGTTGGATTCGAATTTGATTTTATTGATTCTACATATGATGATTAAGTTGTAGGACGGTACTAGGATTTAGCATACTTGGATATGTTCTCTTGACTGCAATATATTATGTTTCGACCCGATACCCAAGCTGCAACAACCAACATGGATACTATAGGCACATCATTGTGACACCGATGACGCATAATCCCAAACCACACGAGCTTCAGCTAATGCCTTAAGCTTCATTAATTAATATCTTAAATACAAAACGTTAAATCATTTGGAATATTTTAGTAGGCCGCATAAAATTGCCTTTCAATACATGTTTTCAAAATGCCTAAACACAAGGTCACAAAAACTCCCTTTTTATCACAATGAAGTAATACCGGCGAGTGTCGAAAGAAGCAGTTGGTCATCGCCAACGCCACCATGTTCATCCTTTTTCGGGCTGCTCCCAGAACTGCTATTTGAAAGCGAAACAAATGTGGTTTTCTGTAAAACACCAGTAGGCGAGGACCCAGATCCCATATGATAATTAACCGCATCCCACATTTCAGTCATCTCTGAACCCGATGATGGATTCTTGCAGTTTAACACGCTCCTACTAGAAGTTTGATTCAAGGCTTCTCCCAGTGGACCCCCCATCGAGTTTGAGTTGCCCCACGAAATGGGAATCCAATTAGTTGCTTGTTTCTGGGACGGGTCAAGGTCAAACTCAGGAGTCAGGCTAGATGGTGTAACCGCAAGTTTCTCTTGAGCCGGAGAGTTTGAGGATGACGAGAAATCTGAAGCAGCCATGGGAATGGACATGGAGAGTTGGGTCCAGTCTGGTTTAAGTGACTCGTCTTTGGACCATTGGTCAACAAAATTGGGAAGTGGGTTCGGGTTAGATGCACCATGGTCCAAAAAAGAACCATAGTTTGTCGGATACACCGAGGATTCTTCAACTGGATTAGTTTGTTTTGGAATTGAGAATGAGTTTATACCAAATGATGGCTGTTCTTGTGTCCTGCATTCAAAACCAATAAAATTAATTAATACACATATAATAAAGCTATCGGTCCGGTCTGAGGAAGGTTGGACGAGGGCAAACCTGCTCCCACTTAGAGCCCGCCCAGCTTCAAAAAAACTTGTCTATTTTTACGTGTACGGTATAGTAATCTAGATAAAATAAATATCACTAAGGGAAATCAAAGCAACAGCAATGTTCACCTGTTGGTGGGAGTCTGCGTGGACGAAGCAACGGGGTGTGCAATATGGTTACGGTGGTGCAAAGTGGCACCCGCCCGAGAAGTGGAAACTGGTGCAGACGGGGAGGAAACAACTGTGCCCACTTTCGATGCGGTTGGGCCAGAGACAGCTTGGCCATTTTGGCTTTCCACAGGCTTTCTTGAACGATGGCGGCCTCTATTGATGTGTCTTTCACAGTATTTCTGATCAGGAACAGCATCTCTAGAGCACCTCCATTTCTTCCCATCTGTTCTACGGCATCTCCCGGGTTCTGGATCGGTGTTACCGGCTGCGAACCCAAGATGAAAACTTCCCCATCCATCTTCACATCAAAAAAAACAAATCAGATTGTGAAATAATCTAATAAAGTCATTTAATAAATGGATTGGCTAAACGCAACCCTTAGTAATATGTGACTAATTTATTAAGGGTACATTCACTAAAAATAACACGGCAACAAGATGTGACTAATTTATTAAGGGTACATTAGGCAAAAATAACAGAGGTACGTTTAACACAACCCTAGATTAAAGAGTGGAGATTAAGATTAATCGATTAGACATACAGGAATTCGAAGCCAAAGCTCCTTGAAAAAGGAACGTGTTAAGCGATTTTCGGAGCGGAGTAAGCAAATTCGACGGAACAGGGACATTAGCAACAAAGTGTTTGTAGATCAAAGCTTGGTGTTCTAACTCCATCCATTGAGAAGGGGTAAATGGTCCTTTATACCTTGAAGCAGGCATATGCATACCCCCTTGTAACCCTCCATAACCTACTACCAATAATGTAAAAATCATGGTTAAAAAAGATTTACTAAATAATTAATAATTATTAATAATAAATAAATAAATAAATAAATAAAGAAAAAGAGTTGACAAGACTCCAAGAACAAAGACTTGCTTCCAAATAGCCCACATAGATGCCAATGAAAAGACCTATCACCTAAGTATATGCCTTTAATTATGAGACCAAAAAATGGGGGACATGCAAACTAGCAAGTAATGTAACATCAACAACAACAAGATCATCATATTATCACTATAGATGCCAGTTTGTTAGTCATAACTCATGACACCATCCTAACAAAACCCTATTCACCAAACACAATATACTAGACAAATGTACCACTTTTAATGCATTATGTACAAGTCCCCTCTCTCTGGATTCAGTAACTTGTACTCTGGAAGAAAAAAAAAAGATATTCCAAATCTAAACCAAACCTAAAAGCAATATTTATTAAGTTTGTTCCTAGGATCCTATTTCTCTCCCAACTAATTTGAAACATCTCTAGTTTGACCTAAAAAAACATAAACATACATTTATCAAATATATAAATTAAAAAACCCCACACACCCAAAAAAACAAATATTATATTATATTATACTATACACACACCTGTATTTCTAATGTGTGAATGTGATGATGGTTGGTAGAAAGAAAACAATGAGGGCTGGTTAGTAGTATTAGGGGAAGAAGAAGAGAAGCTAAGCATATTATTGGAAGAAAGAGAGAGCAAAGAGTCAGATCTCATGGGCATTGACTTGTTGGGTTGGTCAAAGTAATCTGTCTTAGAACATTTGGATGCTTGAAGATGATCATAAGGTGGGACAGATCTCTGTTGCTTGATGAACTCAGATCCATGGTTGATGTTGCTTTTATCTTCATGACTTAAAACACAAGTATTGTCAAATGTTGTCATTGTAAAGTCCATGGTTGGGTTGTGAATCTAGAGGGTGTTCATGGGAGCTTGTTTTGGTTTAAAATGGTTTGAAAGAAGAAATGTGTAATTTATGGAGAGAGAGAGAGAGAGAGAGAGAGAGAGAGAGAGAGAGAGAGAGAGAGAGAGAGAGTGAGTTATGGAGACTTGAAGCTGCGGAGAAGACAAAGTTGGGACGAAAATGGACGGAACTCCAAAGGGAGATTGGAGTTTAAGATTTCATTGTAATCCACTTTGAAAATAATTTGCAACTTGGCCCATGTATTTTGTGGGATTTTGCAACTGAACCAATTTTATACTTAAAAACCAAGTCACATGTGTATAATGCGTAGGTGAGCAACAAGTTGCGCCGGTATCCCTTTTTGAATCGTAAAGCCTATTTATACTATATTATAATGCATGAGAGATGGGTAGTTTAAGATACCAAAAAATTAAGAACTTATTTTTCATTAATAACCTTGAAATGGGGGTAAAATAGTCATTCATACATTATTTACATTTTAATACCCTATCTTAGTTACATTTTAATCCTTAAACTTACTTAACTTTTGCTTATTTAAATTATAGTTAAACTTGTTTTCCTTATTTTAAGCAAACCATCATTCATGATTTTTAAATAGTCATATTTGTTGCATACGTTTATACTTTTATAAAAAAAAAATTACATCGTAATAATGAGCATTTTATTACCTTTAATTTGAGTATAGTGTTGCTATTTTTTTTATTTTAAAAATCTTCATGTGCTACGTGATTAACGATATCTAGGAGTGAGCAATAACTAAACCGTTTATCGAAGCCAAACTAAAAAACAGACAAAACTGAACCAAAATCTATTGAAAACTAAAAATATCTGATTTAACTTAAAATTGGTTATCGTTTTCTTTTTGTACACTTAGTTAACCCAAATTAGTTAAACTTAAACATACCAATTAATATATTCTTAAACTTAAACATACCAATTAATATATTCTTAACAGCGTGCATGTATGATGCGATAGGAACACATACACTTCTAATGGTTCATGGTTGGGTTAGGTTTAGTGCGGTCATAAGACTTAACCGCAACAAAAATCGACATCGGTTTATCGATCTTGTTAATCAGCCGGTTAATTGGTTCGGTCTATTTGGTTAGATTGTCGTTTTTAATTCGGTTTAGTTAATTTTGGTTAATAACCAAAACCAAACTTTGGTTAAAATTTTGCTTAGAAGCACATGAAATGAAGGTATAAATACATGTAATGGATGTATAAAAGATATAAATGTATGAATGGTTCAGTTTCGATTTGTTAATTTTGGTTAATTTTCAGTTCGGTTTTGTATGTTTTTGTTAATCACGTAAAAATCAAAATTTTAATTAAAAATATATAGCAAAATATATTCTAATATGGTTTGAAGCTGAGTAGATGAGTTTTTAAATTGTAGTGGCGGTATAAATAGAGAGGGTTTTGAAATTTTTAGCTTTTATGTATAGGCCTGTAAACAAACCGAGTGAACACAAACACATAATCAAACACATTTTTGTGTTCATGTTCGTTCATTAAGAAATTGTTCATGTTCTTGTTCGTTTAAAACCTAAACAAGCAGTTAACGAGCGAATATAAACGGACATTCACGAACATAATAAATGTGAACGATATTGTATTACTGAAAAACCCAACTACTAATTAGTTATTTATTTATATAAGTAGTTAAAGCCCAATTTATGTTTATATTTATATAAATATAACTACGTATGTAATTAATAAAGTTAACGTCTTTCCGATTTCCACCACAAAATTATTTCCCACGTTTGCCCCCACAAAACGTCTAAACCTGACCGTTTAATGTTTTTGTCTTTTTAGCAAAAAAAAAAAAAGGAAATCTATTTACTCTTACCTAATAATAAAACGCTCTCTAGGTATGATCAGTCAGAAGCCAAGTATTCCGGCCAACGTTCTTAGCCGTCTAACAAAGGTTATCATCACTAATCTTCCTGAGAAGTGTAGCGGTAATGATCTAGCGGAATTTATTAGGCCCTATGGTGTTATTTACGATCTCTACATCGCCCGTAAGAGAGACAAGGTTGGGAATCGATTTGGTTTTGTTTCTTTTCTTGATGTGAAAGATAGTAGGGATTTACTACGACAGATTTGTAATACGAGAATTGGTGACTGTTGGTTGAAGGCTAACATAGCCAGATTCACGCTCGAAGAAGGTGAGATCCGTCCGGAAGTTAAGAACCAGAATAGAAACAATGATATGGATAATAGAAAGGATGAAAGACAGGCTCCGTCTCAGGCATCGATGTTCAACGGGTCACGGTCTTATTCGGATATGTTGACAGGTAGACAAAGTGTTAAAACGGTGATCATTGACAATCAGGTTAATGCGTACAAGGGTTTGCATGGGAAGGCTGTTGTGGCAAGAATGATTGATTTGGAGGCTCTTAAGAGTATTTATTTGATTATGAATGAATTATGTCCTGAAGGGAGTAAGATCCAATATCTTGGGGGATTATCCGTTCCCGTATCGTTCGAAGACAATTCTGTGGCGACAAACTTTATCAAAGAAGCAAGAAAGGTGATTGGTAGGTTCTCTTCCCTAGACATATGGGAGGGGCAAGTGCTCGGATATGAAAGATTGGCATGGCTGAAACTTGTGGGTATTCCCTTGCAACTTCTTTCCACAGAGGTGATTGATGTTGTCGGGAATTCGTTCGGGAAGATAGTTCACAGAGCAACAGGATCGGATTTGGACGATGACCTATCTTACGATTACATTGGTGTCATGTTAGGTGAAGGGAAACGAGTTAATGAAGAGGTTAAGTTAGCTTGGAGGGATAAAAAGTTCACGATTTGGGTTTCGGAGGAATCCGGGGAATGGGTTCCTGAGTTCTATAAGGTCCCTTCCTCGGAGACTGACAACGCATCGATGTCGAAGGATGAGGCTGAGTGTGAAGGTTTGGATAAGGAGAACGCTGAAGTGGAACCAGAATTTGCTATTTCCGGTGGGGTTTTTCTGGTAACGGAGGAGGTACATACTATGGTAACTCCAATAGTCGTTAATGAGGCATTTAATGCTCCACTAAATGTGGAGAATTTTTCCACGGTTGGTAATGGACCGTTGACTCATGATGTTGACCCAATTAATAAGGCAATTAATGATAATTAGGTTTTTATGCCTGGTCTTTCGTTCGATTTTGAAAAGGATTTAGAAACTGAAAATCTTAATGGGCCAATGAATCATGATGTTTGGGTATGTAACTTGGTTCTCAAAAGAAAAAAGAAATCTTTTCTGGGCTTAGTGAATAGGCCCAACCCAGCTTATTCTAGTAGCCTAGAGAAAACAAAGGTGGGCAAGAAGCCCAAAGGTGATGAAGACCCATTCGGTTTGGACCCAATTTTGAACATGAACGACGGAAATGGGCCTGGAACTGAAAATTTGGATTGTAATACTAACACCTTATTGGACCGTATTTTTGGAGGTAATAGTCCAGATAATACAGATGGTATGGTCAACACTCCTAATGGTGTGTTACATGATGAGGTGGACGCTACTATCGTTTTGGGCGAGAAGTTGGGAGCCAATTTGAGCGAAGCACAGGAGTTGGTTATTGGGTCGATCGTCACTGAAGGTGTACAAGGAGGTATAAAATGAATTGTCTATCCATTAATATTCGTGGTGTAGGGGTTTGTGGTAAAGCGGGTTGGATAAAGAAATTAAAACATGATTTTGGTATTTCGTTTATCGGTTTGCAAGAAACTTTGGTTGCTAGTGACTTTCAATCATCGGTGGTGTCTAACTTTTGGGGTGGCACGGGGTTTGATTTTGACTTTGTTAATGCGATGGGAAACTCGGGTGGTCTTGTGAGTCTTTGGGACCCTAAAGTGTTTAATAAGGACTCGGTGAATAAAGATAGGAATTTTTTACATGTGGCGGGTACGGTTTTGGCTGGATCTTTAAGGATTAACTTGCTCAATGTTTATGCTCCCCAAACGAATGGTGAAAAGAGAAATCTATGGAATAGGATTACTAATCTTATTCATTTGTCCGAAGGGTGGTGGATAGTTTTCGGGGATTTTAACGCGGTTAGAAGCCGGGATGAACAGAAAAATTCGGCTTTTGATTCGGTTTGTGCTAATGATTTCAACGAATTTATTGATTCTTCGGGTTTAAGAGAGTACAATTTAAAAGGTTCGAAATTTACTTTTATGTCTAATAGACGCGAGGTGTGCACATGGAGTCGAATTGATAGATTTTTGGTTTGTGATAACGTTTTTAATAAATGGCCAAATGCATGCGTTCGGGTGTTAAATAGAGAATTTTCGGACCACTCTCCCTTGTTTTTCTCTATTATTGATACAAATTTCGGTCCTAAACCGTTTAGAATGTTCGATTCTTGGCTTGATAGACCGGGGTGTATTGAAGTGGTTAACTCGGTTTGGAAGGGGTGGATTAGTTATGGGGCCGCGGATGTAAATCTTTTGAACAAGCTAAAAAAGCTTCGGGCTTCTCTAAAAGAATGGTTTGATACTTACAGCGCTAATGAGAAAGAGATAGAGTGCCGGTTACGAAAAGAAAAGGAAGAGTATGAGACCCGCATGGAGACTAACGAATTGGAGGAAACGGATATGTGGATTTGGTCTGAGTGTAAGATGGCGCTTCAGGAGATTGAGCATCATAAGGCTCGGGATATTAGACAAAAGTCACGGGTGAAATGGGCATCATTGGGAGACGAAAATTCTAGTTTTTTCCATTTTGTGTGAATGGTAGAAAGGCTAGAAACTCTATTCCGGGTATTATGATGGATGGGTTTTGGGTCACAAAACCAATACTTGTCAAGAGAGAGGTGTTAAAATTTTTTAGAAACCATTTTAAAGAGCAGCATCCCTTTCGGCTAGCTCTTGTGTGTGAGGTCTGCAGAAGCTTAACGACAATGATAGTCAAAACTTGATCTCTATGTTCACTAGACAAGAAATCAAAGATGCGGTGTTCGATTGCAGTTCTAACAAGGCGCCTGGTTCGGATGGTTTCAATTTTCATTTTGTTAAGTGTTTTTGGAACTTGTTCGAGGAGGATTTTTTCAATATTTTGACGGAATTTCATGCTTCGGGTAACATAAATTCGGGACGTGGGACAGCGTTTATTATTTTAATTCCGAAGGTGAAAGCTCCTATGGGTTTAACAGACTATAGGCCTATCACTCTCGTTGGGTTGGTTAGTAAGGTCATTTTTAAAATCCTTGCTAATCGACTCAAAAGGGTGATGGGACAGGTTATTTCTGAGACCCAATCGGCGTTCTTAGCCGATCGGTTCATTCTTGACAGTCCTCTTATGCTTAACGAAGTTATGGAATGGTTAAAGAAAAGAAATAAAAAGGCTTTCTTGTTGAAAATTGATTTTGAGAAGGCTTACGACAATGTTAATTGGAATTTTTTGTTGTCTATTTTGGCTCAGATGGGTTTTCATCCGACTTGGTGTAAATGGGTTAAAGGCGTTTGTGTTTCTGCTAGAGCCGCGGTGTTGGTTAACGGGTCTCCTACTTTCGATTTCAAGTGTGAAAAAGGTCTCCGACAAGGAGATCCTTTGTCTCCTTTGCTTTTTCTAATCGTGATGGAAGCATTATCGTGGTTGTTGAAAAAAGCTCAACATATTGGTATTTTAAAGGGGTGTGCATCACGAGTAATGAAGCTGAGTTGTCCCATTTGTTTTTTGCTGACGACGCACTCATTATGGGTGAGTGTTCCCGTGATAATATTCAGAGCATCGCTAGAGTTCTTCGTATTTTCTATCTTTGCTCGGGTCTCCGTATAAACTTACATAAGTCTAATATCTTTGGAATTGGCGTGGAGGATAGGGAGGTGGATAATATGATGGAGCTCTTGGGGTGTAAAAGAGGTGGTTTTCCATTCAATTATATAGGCATTCAAGTTGGTTCAAAGATCCCGGGTTAGTAACTGGAACCCGGTTATTGAGGTGGTTAGAAATCGTCTTGTCTCTTGGAAAGCTAGAACTCTATCCATTGGAGGTCGATTGGTTCTTATTAAATCGGTTTTGGAAAATTTACATATTTATTATTTTTCTCTCTACAAGGCTCCTAAGGCGGTCATAGATTCTATTGAATCTATTATGAGAAGGTTTTTATGGGCAGGAAGTCGTGATGAGAAAAAGATTTCATGGGTTGCATGGGAAGTCGTTACTTCTCCGAAACAAAAAGGGGGTTTGGGTGTCGCTAAGTTACAAGAGGTGAATGATGCGTTGTTATTAAAATACTCATGGAGGTTTAAAAATGATGGCAATAGTTTATGGAAGAAAATCATCATGGGTTGTCACGGGTCGAGTAGGCCTTGGGCTATGCTCCCTTGTAATGTGGCGTTGAACGGGTGTTGGAAATCTATAGTTAAAGTCGGGGGAAAAAGAATCTCAAATGGGTCGGCTCTTAATTCGTTCTTTGTTGGCGTCTTAGGAGACGACAACTCGATTAGTTTTTGGGGAGATGTTTGGTTAAGAGATAATCCGCTACGAGATATTTATCCTAATCTTTTTAGACTCGAAAAACATAAATGGGTCTTGGTGTCGCAACAGATCTTACGGGTCAACAGTTCGAAAGTTATGAATTAGGAGTGGAGATCTCAACCCTCCTCGGTTGAGGAAGTCTCGGAATTTTTTCAACTTCTAAGCGATATTCATGATATGCCGTGTAGAGATGGTGTGGATGTGTGGAAATGGAAATTCGATAAGGATGGTATATTCTCAGTATCCTCGGCTAAGAAGCTTCTCTCGCAAAATGTTCCGAACAATTCCAGCTCACTGATTCATTGGAAGACTTGGGTTCCCTTGAAGTGTAAGATCATGGTTTGGAGACTTGTTTTAAATCGTCTGCCCACTGTTACCGAGCTCATCAAACGGGGCGTTACCATTCACGATCAGGCTTGTAGATTTTGTCAGTCGGAGACGGAATCAGCGCTGCATTTGTATACGGGCTGTATTTTTGTGCAGGAAGTTTGGTTTCGCATCGAGTCCTGGTGTCGCTTACCTCACAGTTTTGCTTTTGATATTACGGACATTATGCAGGTTCCTGACAATAATACAAGCTCAAAAAGCACGAGATATATCTTGAGAGGTATCGTTTACACAACCACGTGGGTGATCTGGAATGAGCGAAACAATCGGGTGTTTACTAATAAAAGCCGAAGACCTGTGGAATTAGTAGAGCATGTTAAATCTACTACGTTTTTCTGGTTTCGTCATAGGTCTAGATATAAAGATGTCGATTGGAAAGTGTGGTGTATTTGTCCCTTGGAGTGATGTTGTTGGTTTTTTCGCTCTTAGGTCCTTGCTTTAAGGACCCTTTGAGTTGAGTTTTTAATGAAGTTCTCTTTTCAAAAAAAAAATAATTAATAAAGTTAAACGGACATAAATGAACAAACTCAATGTTTGTTCATTTATTAAATAAACGACATAAACGAACTTCCCACCAAACAAGTTTATGATTAACTCATGAACATTCGGTTCGTTTACAGACCTATTTTTACCTCTATTTTATGTATTTATACATTCATTTCATGCACTTCTAGGCAAAAAAATTTACCAAAGTTTTTTTTTGTTATTCATCAAAAATTAACTAAACCGGACTAAAACCGATAATCTAACAATACTAACCGAACCAAGGAACCAATTGTTTAATAAGATTGATTAATTGATGGCTTTTGATTTTAGTTTTTTTTTTTTTTTTGTTATTCATCTAACAATATTACTTTTGCAAATACATATCCGAACGGTCCTTAAATGTTCAAATTTTTAGGTGGAATTGTGGAAACATCCTAACTGGAGCCTTAGCTGGAGGAGTGGCGGCTGTGGATACGTAGCTAGAGGTTGACCCTATAATTGAAGGATTATCTACCAGCATGTAACTTTCGAGCTATAAGTAATTACCACTCATTTGAAAGGTACTGGGATACGTAGCTAGAGGTTGACCCTATAACTTCTTTTATTGTAATTGACACGTTAATTAATAGTACTTAGTGTGCATCCTATGCGCAATGGGTTCACTTGTTGTCAAGATGCAAGGGGCAAAGACGTCGTTTGACCCATAATAAAGCATAACTATGACTTCGCTATTTGCTCATATATATATATATATATATATATATTTCTATTCAAATTGAGGTTATCATTTTCTTTTCTTTATAATGTTTGTCATCCTGTTCAAGATTGCCATGGTCTCAACATTGAAGCACAAAAATCCTATTGAGCTGTGTGGAAGGAAATACACGTGTCTTGGCTTATGAATTTTCAACCATGGATCTTTATATGACATATTGCATTACATGAACACTTGTTTGCACTTTTGTTTTCGTGTTTAAATTAACGGATATATAAGTTGAAATATAATTGGTGTTGGGTTTAAAATCTATATAATATGCATATATACATGCAGGTATGAAGGGTCTGCAAGGGCCAAGGAGCACAACCGTGGCCCGTGCTTGATTGGGTGCAGCGGGTAAAGATTTTTGTTGATGAAGCAAAGGGACTGGATTATTTGCATGACAAGGTCCATCCTTAAATAATTCAGAGATATTAAGTATAGCAATGTGTTGATATTTGAGGATTTAAGAGCCAAGATTGCCGATTTTCAACCATTCAAAACAATCACCCCGATATGGCTGCACACTTGCATTCTACTCATGTTTTGGGAATTTTTGGCTATCGTGTGCCATAATAATACTTATATTATAAACCTTTCTCATATATATGCATCTACCCAATGACAAAGTGGACGGGATGGTTCGGCTCACTGGCTACAATGGCAATTTTTTAGCTGCTAGATCAGGTTGGGCCAGTCTATTACAAAACTTAAAAGTTACAAATCACAACTTTTAATTTATAAATGGATAGTGACCTTCATATGATAGTGTATACAATATCATATTATTACTACATGCTTTTGTAATGTAAATGAACTTTATCATTTACCAAGGTGTCTTCAATGGCACGGTTATGTAGATATGTAATGACCAGACAACTTACACAAGAGTAATGTTTATGTTCATGTTGGTCTGTTACAGTAACATACCTTTGGTTTATTAAGATTTGTTCAATAATGTGTACATGACTTTTGTGGTGAACTGCATGTTGGAATAAATATACGTAACATTTGTATATTTATCGATAGCCATTATAATCATTTATATTATGATGATCATTACCGTCCTAGTAGCTCATAATGACTAAGAGCCACATTAGATGGACATTAAGACAACTTTCCATAACAATGACCTACATGTTCATTAAGCAACCTGAAAGTTCTAAACTGAAGGTTAAGAACACTTAGTTTGTAAGTCAATAAGATCCATGTATGGGTTGATGCAAGCATAAAATGTGTTTGAATCATAATGAAATTACTCTTCATCAAGAACTAAGTGGATTAAAGAACCTACCTCAAGATAAGTGGGAGCAACTAATGAAAACTTGTCCTTACATAGATGACGTTTCTCTTGACAAGTATATGTTACCTAAGTCAAAGCATTTTTCATGCATAATTTTGACATTACAATATCTTTAAGAAACAAGAGACTATAAGCTAGAGAAGAAGTGAGAACCTAAAGTGATTGACTACTCTTACTCTATATATTCAAAGGAAATCAAGTGTCAATTTCGGGGTATATTATAACGTCAGCAGACATAACTATCTTATGGAGGAGTCATAAGGAACTGTTAACAACAACCTAAGTTATCATGACATAATGTGATGCCGATCACAACAGAATGGTCATTAAATGTTGTTGCTAAATTTATCAGTTGACTCATAACTTATTAACTCCATATAAATACTAAGTTGAAGACTAAACTGTGATAAAGTCAGTTGCCCTAATTTCTCGAACAGTATCAGTTTGAGAGGAGTTGCATTAGAGTTCGATACGAAATTGTTGTTTGCTTATGTTAAGAACAAATAGAGGAAATCAAAATTTTGTATCGAATGCATTCATGATATGCTTATGGATCCAATAACTAAAGGTCTATCACCCATAAGTCTCACTAACGGCCAACTAAGAGAAAATGGTATTACGGATGACCATGTAAAACTACATATCGTACTATGAATGACTAATTACTAATGATTAATGATTAATTTTCTTCATTATGATTTGTTTGTCTATTAGTATGCTAAGCTAGCATAATGGCATAAAGACAATAATATAACAAATCAACTAAGGGCATAACGTTAATTGATCATAATGTTAAGTTTTAAATTTGGGTGTAGTATGATTAATGGGGTCCTAAGTCGAATAAAGACTTAACGACTGTATTTCTATGCTACATTTTGGGTTTAGAACTAAAATGAGTATTAATCTCTACAAACTTACGTAATACTCATAATAAATGATTACTCGGCTAAGTGGGAGAATGTTGGAATAAATATACGCAACGTTTGTATATTTATCGATAGCCATTATAATCATTTATATTATGATGACCAATTATTAATATTATCCGAATCCCAATAACAGATACGTCTTTGATGAGCGGACTATCATTAGATGAGCCTTATTATGGTGTCCCCTGGGTATGTATAAATAGAGAGGTTATTATGAGATTAGGGTTGACACACAATCATAACAACATAACACCATTAGCAGTCCCCTATCTCTCTCTCTCTCTCTCTTTCTCTCTCTCTCAATGTGTTCATAACTTAAGAACACATAAACCATCAGAACTGCATACCCTAAAGGGAACCCGAATTCACTGACAAGCATGTCAACCTCAAGTCTCTTGCGACATCAGTAGCAGGTCTCATGGATCTATCAGGTATTAATATTATTATTATGTTTTCTATTACATACAGTCAAAACCGATCAATACTGCAATCAGTTGTAAGTGGCGGTGCATATTTCTTTTCTTTTCTTTCTACGAATACTTGTTAAAACATAGTGTGCACATGTCTATTCTTTTTGCGTAACTTGCGACAAAAAACCTAAGTATCAAAATGTTGTATTGCAACCCATTTGTGGATCCCGCTGCAATGCAGAAAAGTAAGGTTTATTGCCTTGAATTTATTATATTGTATACATGCGTAAGATTGTGTGGTTTTATAATAAAACGATCACAATATATCAGTTTTAGTGAAAATAAAGAGTAAATTACTATTTGAGTCCTTGTGTTTTGGTGGTTTTAACTACTTGAATCCAAAATCAAAATGTTTAACTACCTGAATACTTGATTTTTCTATTTATAACTATATGAGTCCATTTAACTAACTCCATTCATCAACTCTGTTAGTTAGAAGGGCATTTTAGTCATTTATATATGAGGTACAAGTTTTTAATGCAAAAGATATTTAACAATAAATTTACTATTTTATTATTAATATATATACAGAAAACAGAGACAAAAGAACCTCCCTCTTCTTCATCAGACAACCACCCCATTAATCTCACCACCACCACCACACATTACTGCCACCACACCTTCCACCCACGCCACCGCACCTCCCACCACCGTTGACTCTCTCTGTCTCTCTTTCTCCATCTCCATCTCTCTCATCTTTGACTCTCTCTCTCTCTCTCTCTCTCTCTCGTCTAGACCACCACCACACCAACTGCACCACCGCCGCACCACCGTCCCCTACTTAGTTGAAATCTAAGATCTTCAAGTTAAGATACACCTACAAATCCAAATTAATTTCACCACTTCACACTACCATAACTCACACACTCTACAAGCACCATGGCACCACCAATCCCCATTGCAACCACCGCCACTGCACCTCCGACCACTCCCACTGCACCACCGGTAACTATCCCCACCCTTTGTATTTACTATTTAAACCATTGATCCATCAATTAGTATAATCTGTAAGAATGATAACAGGGATGTTGGTGGTTACCATGCATTTACATCTTGACCAGATCTCAAGCATCGAATGTTGTGTCTAAGCCCCACCGGAACCTTACATCCTTCGCTGGCCGTTTCTGAACATCATCGGAACCCAGAACCAACGTCACCGTCATCTTCCGTCGTCGAAATAACCCCACCATACGCCACCACAGCAACCACCGAGACCACCAATCACCACCTTCGAGCCCCTTCTTCCCGAGACAACGACCGGTTGGTGAACAGAACCAACTTCCCTCTCCTCTGCCGCGCGCGCTCTCTCTCTCCTCTAACTCTCTCTCTCTCTCTCTATACTCCTCTTTCTCTCTCTAATTATACAGATATATGTGTGTGTGTTGTTGATAAGTAAAAGAGAGAGAGAGAGAGAAAGGGGTTTGATATTTATTATGTTTTTATTTATTGTTAAATAAAAAGGGCATTTTTCGTCTTTTTACAAAAACTAACAGACTTTAATGGATGGAGTTAGTTAAATGGACTCATATAGTTATAAATTGCAAAACCAGATGCTCAGATAGTTAAACAATTTGAATTTGAATTTGAATTCAAGTAGTTAAAACCATAAAAAACATAAGGACTTACATAGTAATTTAATCGAAAATAAATAATAATAGTGTTGAAAATAAAAGGAAAAAATATAAAGTGATGTGATGTTACGGTAGGTGTGAATTACCACAATAATAACCCAATTGAAGAGGAAACCCCACAAATCCATCTAGCTCTAGACTATATAGCTTCGCGCCTAACATATTCCCACGGCTCCAAGGACCAAACCTATAACAAGGTCATGTCACCAGCTGGACATCAAACCCAATTAATTTAATGAAACTATTTTTTTCTCTTTATTCACTCCTCCTTGCTATTCATCCATTTTACATGTCATTAATTTAAAACCAAATAAGATGGTGATAACCGATAACATTTCAAGATTTATTTGGTAAGAGGCGGTCTGAAGGTTTAACTGAAATTTGAAGGGTGGTGATCGAGGGGTTTCGAAATGACCAACCAGGTTGTCGTTACTGTACCATGGAAGCTTATGGTTTTGTGTTTGTTTTCTCTTAGTTACGTACTTGTTTGATGTGAAATAATAAGAATTGTCATGATAGTTTCATTACAATTTATTATAAAAAACTCAATTTAAACCACATAAATTTTGTTAGGATCAGAAGGCAACACCAGCAAGTAGCTAAGTAAACACGGTAACCGATGCAGATTTGTTATTGAATAATTTGTTCTTGGTCGTCCAAACAAATCAAGTAGAGAAAAATATTGCCTTCAACGCTTTCAAATAAGAGGAAGAAAATGCCAACAGGGATATCTAGAAGAATCTGAAAGATCAAATTCTTCAAACAATATTAGTGTGTAGTGGCAAACGTTATAGGGCGTTTTAGCCCCTATAGCGTCGGGGAACACCGCCCCTGGAAGCTATAGGGCGTTTTGGGTGGCAAAAGTTATGGACATAACTGGCGTTGTGGCATGCATGTGTCTTGGAAAAAGCAATGTGTTGAATGCTTTTGACCCGGGCTCGACATTTTAATAAAAAAGAAACTTAATTGTCTTATAAATATACATACATACATCACATACAAACACAAACACTCACACACACTCTTTGCATTCTTTGAGAGCATAGCATAACACACACACACACACTTTGTAATTTCTTTGAGAGCATAGCATGAATCCGTTCGGTAGAGGTTTCGGGTTTGGTTCCCAAACCAGTGGCGACAACACCCGACCTATAGC
Organism: Ambrosia trifida; assembly: GCA_028751855.1. Lineage (NCBI taxonomy): Eukaryota > Viridiplantae > Streptophyta > Magnoliopsida > Asterales > Asteraceae > Ambrosia > Ambrosia trifida. Next base: position 116,945,772 of record CM054128.1, read on the forward strand.
TCCGGGTTCAGGTTCAAACCCGCAAAGTTTCACGAACCTGTTAAACCAACCGTATACTTGGGACCCGAACATGTATAACATTAACATGGGAGGGAGTTTTGGGATACCCATGGGAGGTGGGTTTGGCCAAACACAAGTGTATGGGACATCCCAAATGTTCGGCTCTTCAAATGCTTGGCAAGAGTCGGTTCCGGAGACACAAGGCCCGGTCGCAAAGGAAGAGCCCGTGCGAGGCAAGGCAACCGGCCGAGGAAGCCGGGCTCACAAAAGAAAAGAGACGGTCGGTCGTGCCAAAAAAACGTTATACCATGGACCGACCACGAGTGGTACACGTTAACCCGAGCGTGGGTTGACGTGTCGGAGGATCCTGAAGTCGGTAAGATATATATTTTTTGGTTATGTTATATTTTATTACATATAGTTTTTTAAACGGGTACTTATTTATATTATTGGTTTGTTTTTTCAGCCAACTACCAATCCAAAGGCAATTTTTGGAAAAGAGTACGGGCAATATTTTTTGATCTGTCTGGTAAAGGAGAGGGCTACCGGGAGAACGATTCGATACCGGGCAAATGGACCGATATCAACAAAAAATGCACAAACTTTCAAGGCATTTATCAGCGCACCCGGTACGGGTGGAAAAGTGGGCAAAGTGACGAGGATATTTTTGTGGCGGCTTTGGAAGAATACAATCAGGAATACGAGAATTTTCCGTACGTGAAATGTTGGCGCGTGCTGAAAGACTGCACCAAATGGCACACCGTTCACCCAACGGTTGGAACTTCTTCATCTAGGGCCAAAAATACGAGGCCTTCAAAAAAGTCGAGGACCTCTGACTCGGTTGATCCCGAAACGCCTACGTCTGACGCGCGTTATGTCGACCTCAACTCACCAGAAGAAAATCCCTATTTTGCACGGGAGGAGGGGGCGGAGGAGCTACCTCGTCCCACCGGTCGACGGGCTGCCCGAGCCGCATGGACGGAGTCTTCGTCGGGGGTGAACCAGTTAATCCCGGCATTTGCTGAAATGAACCAGTGGCTCCAAGACTTACGCGACATCGGGGCTCAGCGTATCCAAGAAAACCGAGAGGTGGTTGACATCATGAGGCACGACAGTTTGAACGCGACTTTGCTTTTTACACGGCAAATCACGACCACCTAGAGAGCAAAGCGTTGGAAATGTGTTTGAAACAAAAGAAAAAAATCGAGGAAAAATATAACCTTTGAGTATTTTTATCTTTTATTTAGGGTTTGTAATTTTTTTTTAGTATTTGTATTTTTTTTTGTTTCAGTATTAGTAATTTTTTGTTTTAGTATTTGTAATTTTTTTATATTTAATGAAATATTATTAAGTATTTAATATTATTATTTAAATAAAAAACAATAAAAAGCAATGATTACCCAATCATTTATAACCCCCTCATAACCCCCCTTCCCACTACACCCTCTTTTTTCATAACCCCCATTCTATTACTTTTTAATATTTTAATACCATAACCCCCACATAACTCCCACCACTACACACACCCTTAGTGAAAATGTTTTTTTCACTAAATTTGGATAATAAATAATTGTATTTATATATGAATTATATAGATAACTATTTATAAGTTTGTGTTTTATGGTGTGAGAGTTTCACAAATGAATCAAACCATGTTCAAATCGAAGTTAACATGAATGAGATATCGAAACTCGAAATTGAATGGTTGAATTGAACATTCTTGAACTTTGGCGACTCTAATATAAAATTATATCTTTGTCATAAATTGGTCGTTTTGATTGGCTCTTAATCTCTATCCAAGAATAATGATGAAGGTTTTTATTGGGTGGTGATATTAAAACCCCACACTTCTATCCCCCTCCAAAGCGCCTCGCTTTGGCCAAAGCGAGGCGCTTTGGTTATTTTTTTAACTAACTCGGTCCGAGGTAATTATTCTTTCTGATTTGACCCCAGGCGCCTTGCTTTTGCCTAAACGAGGCGCCTGGAATCCAACTTTTATTTTTGTGGTATTTTTTGTGTTTTGGATTGGTTTTTTATTTTTATTTTTTTAATATAATTCAAAAAGACATAACTTTGTAAATTCTTCTTATCTCATTTTCAAAGCACAAAAAACTCTTTTATCGACATTGCTCCAACTCAACTCAACAAAGACATTTAAGCCGAATACACTTTCCATCCAACACAGGGTTCACTAACAGTGGTGTGGTCTACCTTTTTGCTTATGATCTAACACCAAATCTCATTATCTGTCAACGATGAAGGCAACCTGAAAACAACCGGATGGTTGGTAGCTATAGGTAAGAACATTGTGGATGAGGATTGTTATCTTCCCATTGATTTCAAGTATGTTGCCTTCATCGTTGATAGATATCTCTCTGATAACAACTGAAGGCAACCTGGAACTAGGTGATGGCCATACCGACGTGAGGGTAGTCCATTGGTATTAATGGCAAAGTGATTTGTAAGGGAAGAAGAAGATAATGTTATATATGTTTACCTTCCTATTGATTTCAAGTATGTTTACCTTCCCATTGATTTCAAGTATGTTTACCTTCCCATGGAAACTCTGAAGACCTTTATGGAGGTTTGCCAGAGGGTCATTGGTCTTCAGAGTTTCCAACACCTAATACATTCATTAAAGGATATTCATGTGAGAATGCATAGTACAAAATTCTTTTGACAAACGTCTGGCTGATTGAAATGACACATGCAAAATGTAATGTCATGCACAATGTGTACTCACAGTGACATCGAACACTTTGTATGAGTATAACGATCACTTTACAATACCAAAAACGACTATCATCACTCTATATGGATTGTTTGTTAGCGCCGATCCTACTGTCGATTTCTTTCCACAACCATTGCTACAACATAACTTGCACCGGCTTGAGATATGAGTTTGATTAGCTTGAATCTCTTTGATCCATGGTATCCACTAACCGTGTTAATCAACCTCATATCTCAAGCCAGTGCAATAACCTTACAGAGGGTCACAATTCATTGACCATTGTTGTTGGATGGTCATGTGACAATGGGACTTCAGGTAAAGAGTCTGTCATTGTCATTATTTAATAATAATGTAAATAATAATAATGTAACTTATTAGTTTCAGGTTTATAACATTTTCACTCTCTCTCCCTTCGTTCTTCTCTCACCTAGTATCTTCTTCCCCAACTTCAACACCATGAACCATAATCTTCTAACCTTCATAACTTACTCAAATATTAACTATGGTGATTCATAAGCTAGGATTATGAGAAACAAGTGTGGTGATAACATGTGGACTTACCTGAAGACTAGATTCGGTGCAAAAGTCTTTTGACAAACGTCTGGCTGACCTGAAGTTCATTTGCAACCTAGTTCCTTTTAATTATAAACAACATTAAAGAAGGACTTGTGCTATTTCTTTTCAAACCCTTCCATCTTATGGAAGTTGCTAAAATAGTTAAACAAATGTATTTGTGAATAATACATTCATCAAAAAGACCATCTCTTTGTCGGTCACCTGTGACATCCGTCACTTTTCTTGTTATTTTATTTTTTTGTATATAATAATAATAATAATAATAAACACTAAATCTTTAAACCATACATTTTAACCCATTATCAAACCCAAATCCCACTAAATCTACTTATCCCTTAACCCACTATTATTCAATTTTCGGAGCCCAGCCAATGGCCCAAGAAGCTGGCCCATCTCAGTTGTCCCCCTCCTTACAGCTAAAAAAAAAGAAAACATTTTGCCTCTGCCCGGACTCGAACCGGAGCCGGCCCGCACAACACACAAACACAAACCAGTTGAGCTATGGCTCGTTTCTGAATGTATCCTAACCCGAAATGTATAAAACACTAACCTGCTATCCCTTTTCCCCCTTCCTTGTTGCTCGCTGCAGACCCGAGAGCAGCCATCAACCTTTTTTTTTGGAAACTTTGACTAGATTTAAGGATGTTTATGGACCAGCCATTAATCCCGCTCATATTGGACGCGTCTACAACTTGGAAATTTTGAGATTTAGAGCATAATTGCTCGTCTTTGACCGAACTCAATGCCATCATCAAGACCTTCCATTTACACGATATCACTATAAATTTAACCCTCTTCCAGAGTCCCTAAATGCCGAAAACATCATTCTCACTCTCAATTTCTATTAACAAATTCGTTTTAATCAAGAACAACTCGCTTTGACTTTTTCTGTTTGACCAAGCAATCCATACGAATTCGTGTTTGTAAGTTGTTTATTTTTGATGGGTTTTGTTATTCATGATCAATCGATCAATAGCCCTAACATTACTGAGGCTATTGATCGTTAATTGATTCGATTCAAGAAACTAGGGCTCGTTTTTCACGTTTTGGGGAAGAAGCACCTGCAGAGCTTGTGTATTTATTTATTTCAGAAGCAAGACAAACACAACCACTGATCTAGATCAAGTGGTTGTGTCTGTCTGTTTGTATACGAAGGGACGCGGGTTCGAGTCCCGTATCCCACAATATTTTTTCCTTTCTTTTATAATAATCACATATTTGTTTCACGAATAACCTTATAATTAATTCAAACCGAGTTAAACCGTTCTCAGGGTCTAGCCCAGTTGGTGGCTAGGCTTGTGATTAAAACCCGAACCGGTCCCAGACCCGGGTTCGATTCTCAACATCAACAAAACATTTTTTTTTACTATTTAAGCTTATATATATTCTCTTGTATTTTTTAAATTAGTTTTAAAATACTAAAACTCTTTTATAAATTCTACAAAAATTATTTTATGTTATTCTAGTAGAAAAGTTTAACATACAATTTTTTTTAGTTTCCAAAATTATTTATTTAATATATATAATAAATAATTCAAGATTATTCTATTATAATTATAAAATTCTATAAAAATATCGAAACGATTTTATAAATTTCCACAAAAATTATTCTGAGTTGATAAAACATTAAACTTTTCTGAAATGATTTTTATTTCTAAAAAATCATTTACTTAATATTTTTAATCAATTTTTGTTAGTTTTAATCATAAATAAATCATAATAAATTCATTTCTCAATATTTTTGCACGAAAATTTTATATAAATTATTTCTATTTATTTAGAACTGAAATACAATTTTTAATTCAAAAATTCTTTAATTTTAATATTTTTAAATATTAAAGTTATATTTTTGATAATTTGAAATAAATAGATTAAATATTCCATTTTCAAGAAAATAATTTTATAAAAATTATTTTCACACTTAAAACTTTATATTGTGACCATCTTTGATTTAAAATTTACAAAAAGACTTTTGTTTATTTATTTATCAAATTTCTCTTATTTATTAAATGTTTAATTTATTAATCAAACGAATACTTATCCCCAATACGAAACCCTAGAAAATACTTATAGACTAGATAGACTTAGACTTATTTGTTACCTTATGCATAGGGTGATACTTGGCAACGTTGGATTACACTTATTCAATTTCACAAGACTTAACACCTTGCTAAGGTGAGTATTGCTTATCCCCTTCTTCGTTTTACATTTTTGGGGTGATTCATGCACAATTATACAAAACTTGCACATTCATTTACACATACATTTTTATTCATTTACAATTCATATACGTGTCTTGTTTATCTTTGTGCTTATGTTTGAACATGAACGTAGCCTACATACAAAATCGTACATCTAGACATAACTTATGTATGTACAAAGCTAGGTAGTACTCACCAACATCATATGTTGACAAAATTTATTTTTGTGCATGTTTCAGGATAAGCTGCTTGACGCTTCATATAGGACTTTGGACTTAGACTAAATAAATCAACTATCTCAATTTTTGTTGTGTATTCATTTTCACATGTTGTAAAACAATATTCAATAATCAAATATTTACATTTTAGTACCATGGGTTTTTGAACAATCGTCACTACGTGACACCTCGATGATTCCGCCATCGGTTGGGGTGTTACATCACCCTCATAGGAAAATCGACTCTCACACTTATGCGTAGATCAAGGAGATTGATGAAGATATTCATCAAGACCCTTACAGAGGGTCACCTTCATCGCTGACCGTGTTGGAGCACTGTTCTTCTTAATCTTGATCTTCACACTTGCTTTTGACAAATGTCTGGCTGACCTGAAGTTCCTTTGCAACTAGGTAGAAAGGAACTAGGTTGCAAATATAAAAATCCATCACATCACGATTTGCATCCCGGCAATAATGAGTAACCTACTAACTAACCCTTCATCTTCTCTGTTTAAAGTCAGATGTACTGGTTGTCGAAAGAAATCGACAGTAGGATCGACGCTAACAAGCAACCCATACAGAGTTCGTTGTACTGGCTGTCAAAAGAGTGGGCTGTTAGTTGATACCATGGATCAGAGAGATTCAAGCTAGTCAAACTCAGGGCAACCCTTGTTTGATTATACTCGTGTACAGCCTTTATCATGCTGCTTTCATCGTTGACCGATATCTCTCCGATAACAACCCTTGTTTGATTATACTCTTTATGTATGAATAATGACCCTCTGGCAAACCTAGTTCTTTTAGCCACATGTAAAGAAAGGTTATAAATATTCATGTCGTTTCAGTGCGTGTGTGTATGAACAATGTGGTATGCTCAAACATTTAAGTCAAAAGCGGTCTAAAGAACATATTTTAAATCGATGGGAAGGTAAACAAAATCGTCCAACTTCATTGTCTTCATCGTTAAGTAAAAAGCGGTCCAAATTCCATGGTTTGTTCTCACTATGTATCGTCATTTCTACAAAGGGTGGAAGGTCTACATCATCATGGAACGGGAGCAGTACCTTTCATGAAAAGTTGACTCAGTTTGTTAATCCGAAAATCTGACAGGACCTTTAATCAAAGAAAATTCCAAAAACATATCAAACGACATCCAAATCAGATGATTTTGCCCATTCTAAAAATCTAGGACCATGTACAATCCATTCATGCAAAGAATCTATCAAAACAATTATTTGCAAGCCATGTAACAGACCCTACAAGTCAACATTCAGATTCTGTCCAGATTCTAATCATGCAATATTATCAATTATATCAAACCCTAGTTGCATATAATCAATCAATAACACCTAATAATCATCATAAAACATTAATAAGAAGCACATCTGATCAAAACCCTAATGATACATCATAAACATCATCATTCACAAACCCTAGAAGTCTAAAACATCAAGAACATGCATAACCATGCCACCTATCAATTACTAATCGCATAAGATTATGTTTAACCCATTCAATCTTTATAAACCTCAAGTTTTAATCTTTATGAAAACGTTTCAGACCTGGACAACTTAGTTATAAGGTTTTATAACATATTAAAGAAGATTAAAACACAAGAGATTGAAGATTATACCGCAAGCTCTTCAAAACAATCAACCGAATGCTCTTGAAGCTTCCCGATCGATGTTTTTGCGCCTAAGCAGGTGTTTAGGGGTTAATATTTTCGTAAATAGGGCAGTAGGGGCAATTAGGGTTTGAGTTTAGGAGGTACAAGAGGCTTAAGGTTGCATAAATACAAGTTTAAGTCGGTTTGGTGACATCAGGTGCCCGCGCGCGGCCGCTCGTAGCCTGTGAGCGGCCGCTCACAGGGCTTTAGCCCGCGCCGGGTTACCTGCTTCGTCGTACAACGTGTTTTCATCGATGTTTTCGCTATTTTGGACCATAATACGTGTAACCCCATGTGTTAAGACCCGAACCATCTTACCGGTCCACCTATTACGATTTTTATTAACTTATTCGGTTTAAGTTCACGTAATCACATACGGTTTGCACATAGTTTCAAAGAGTATCATAGTAGCACGTAGTTGAAATCAATCGCAATCAATTAATTCACAATTATTTAACTTCATTGTTCACCAACGTCCGAGGTTTACTAATCATGTATACAGTCTGGTAATTCCCCGAATTACCACTTCATGCAGTTATTAACCTATAACTATGCAACGTGTGTCCTATCTAGCTAGCCCTAGTTACGTATAATGCAAGGAATGTAACTAGATTTTAGTTAAAGTGAGAACCTGAAATTGCGGGGTATCACAAGAAACATTCCAAATAACTGTAATGATTGCTACGGTTAGTGAATACCATGGATCAGAGAGATTCAAGCTAATCAAACTCGGGGCAACCCTTGTTTGATTATACTTGTGTTCAGCCTTTATCAGGTTGCCTTCATCGTTGACCGATATCTCTCCGATAACAACCCTTGTTTGATTGTACTCTTTATGTATGAATAGTGACCCTCTGGCAAACCTACCTCTGTTTTGAATTTGTTGCTTCCATAGAGAAGTTATCAATCTCACTGTAATGATCAAGAACATTCCAAATAACTGTATAATTTCAGCTTTTGTTTAACTATTTTAGCAACTTCCATAGAGAAGTTATCAATCTCACTGTTCAGCCTTTATTAGGTTGCCATCATCATTGACAGATATCTCTACGATAACAACTGAATTTTACTTGCTTGCCTGAAAAATTGTACCGATTGTAGAAAGAAATCAATAGTCGGATCGACTGTTGATTGGTATATAGAGAGCAAACCGACGATCATTCAAAAATTTAAAGTTACCGCTAACCTCTGCACCATCATCGACTACAGCAAACCGACGATCTTCCTCCACGACACTCCTAATGGGCCTCTCTTTATTTCACGGTACGATTTGTGTTTTTGTTGTTTTTTAATAATAAGTTTTGTGTTTATCAAACCCTAACGTTTGAGCAATGATTTATTATTATTATTATTTTTGTTTTGAGGGTGTAATGATGATGATGGTTATGATTATGATTTGACAAACGATTTTTGAAAAGTATCAACATTCGGAAATTAGTAAACATTACGGAACGCGTCAAACAGAGACCGGAAGTCCAGTATGTCGATTAGACATGCAAAATCGTGTTTTGAAAAATTATGGGTATCGACTGTATAGTTGGAGCACCAAGTAGAATGATTCATGAAAGTTGAACAAACTTGGATGTTTCAACCAAAACACACAAACGAGCAATAAACGACCTGTAAAGCCTCAAACGAATTTTGTTGTATTGGGAACAACTAAAAACCTTTTAAAATGAATTAAAATTAATTTTTAATCAATAACAACTATTTAAAATGAATTAAAACAAGTTAAATGTTTTTTTAAAAAAAGGCCAAAGCGCCTCGCTTAGGCCAAAGCTAGGCGCTTTGGCCTTTTTTAGAAAAAAAATTAAATTGTTTTAATTCATTTTAAATAGTTGTTATTGATTAAAAATTAATTTTAATTCATTTTAAAATGTTTTTAGTTGTTCCCAATACAATAAAATTCGTTTGAGGCGGTACGGGTCGTTTATTGCTCGTTTGTGTGTTTTGGTTGAAACATCCAAGTTTGTTCAACTTTCATGAATCATTCAACTGGGTGCTCCAACTATACAGTCGATACCCATATTTTTTCAAAACACGATTTTTGCATGTCTAATCGACATGCTGGACTTCCGGTCTCTGTTTGACGCGTTTCGTAATGTTTAATTGATCGTTTGGGGTTTTCAGAAGTCACATCCGATCATTTTACTAATTCCCGATTCTTGATACTTTCATAAATCATTTTACTAATTTCTGATTCTTGATAATAATAAATTATTATAATAATAAAACAAAGGAACTAAGTTACAAATATAATAACAAATTATTATAGTAATAATAATAATAATAATAATAATAATGTAATACAGTCATGGTTAATGCTCAAAGAAGTCAACATTTGTTGACTCCTAGGAGTCTTGAAGACGAAATGAATTTTACAAGATACTTGAAACAAAGTATGGATATGGAGAATATGCAATGAGATGATTTCGTACAAGATTCCAATGCAAGCAAGTCAAATTCAGTTGTTGGACCAACTTGAGATATGAGTTTGATTAGCTTGAATCTCTCTGATCCATGGTATCCACCAAACTCATATCTCAAGCCGGTGCAAGTTATGTTAGTGATATCTGTCATCTTCTTCTTCTTCAACCGGATGGTTGGTAGCTCTAGGTAAGAACATTGTGGATGATGATGATAATAACTTCTCTTCAGTTGTTAGCTCACTTAAATCAGGAGTTATGGCTCAGTTCAAAAGCAACTTTGTTGCTGCCTCATCAAATTCTTAAAACCAGGCTTTAATCAACAGTAACAAGAAAATGGTTTTGCCTGGTTTTGTTTCTGGCGGTTCCATAGGTGGAGATGTACGAACTCCCTCTACCACCAGTTCTCAAAGCTTGGCTCCCATGCCAGCTGGTTGGTAGCTCTAGGTAAGAACATTGTGGATGATGATGATAAAAACTTCTCTTCAGATTCTAATTGCACCGATGGAATTGGAATTGGAATTAATGTTAGGAATTGGAGTGGACAAACCGAGGCCTAAGGTGAATCCATTTGGTGATGGTAAACCTAGAGAGGTTTTGCTTCAGGAGAAAGGTGTGGATTATCAGAATTGAATACTTTGAGATGACACGCGAAGCTTTAGACTCCAAGCGAATTCCTTGATCATTCACTTATTTAATTAAATTTAACGCGCATACCGCATTCGACTATACGTGGTTTTTTATTTTTTCTAAAAAGTAGAAAAAACTATAAAAACATTAACAACTAACAAAAATATTGTAGAACAAAAGAAGAAAGTGTTCCTCTCTGTTACCAAGCATGTCAAGAAATGATAGTTTTCAAATATTGCAGATCAAGGTCTGCGTTAGTACTTAACTGAATATATTTGTTAAAATCTTTGACTATACGTGGTTAATGATGTCAAGTTTAAGTCGTTGATTCATTTTGAAATCGAAAACGCCTATATAGACGTTTGATTAGAGTTAAGACCTTTGTTTGTGGGTGATGATGTAAAGTTTAACTCGTTGATTCATTTGGAAATCGAAAACGCCTATATAGACGTTTGATTAGAGTTAAGACCTTTGTTTTTTATTTTTTTTTAACTTTTTAAAATAATTATATTAAAAAATTAAAAAAATATATAAAAAACCAATTCAAAACACCAAAAAATACTCAAAATTAAAACTTTGATCCAAAGCGCCTCGTTTTGGCCTAAGCTAGGCGCTTTGGATCAGCTTTTTCTGCCCCCCTCTGCCACCTCGTACGATTTCTGCCCCCCTTTGGCCTAAGCGAGGCGCTTTGGGAGGGGGGGGGGGGTTAAAAAGAAGTGAGGGGTGTGAATAGCCGGGGCCTTTTTATTATGTATAATAATTTTATTTAATATGACATCATGTCATGAAGCAAATTAATCTTTAATTTGACTCATAAAGCATGCAATTTTATTTTTGAGTATAAAATGAACCTCATGAGTCATTTTTAGTGGGTAAAGAAAAAGAAGAGAATACTAGATAAAATATTTTGTCAACAAAGTTGAGAGAATTTAGATATGAGTACCCTCTAATTCTTCCACCATCACCAACTTCATAATTTCATTTTCCATATAAATCGAATACACCTTAACTTGATGTAACCTCAGGTGCATGAGGCATTTTCGGGAGTACACATACTGTTCCGATTGTTGTGCGTTAACAGATATACCATCTGTGAGGATGGGCAAAATCTGTTTTAAGGAAAACATGTCCAACATGTGCCTCAACCAAAACCGTCAACATTTTAGTGTGCTTATTATTGCAGACATGAAGCATGATTGAAGATTCAACATGATGAAGGCTCGAGTCATGAATACTACAAGATTGTTTGTTAAAGTACTTGTAGAAGAGGTCGCTTTAAACAAATTTGGTATATAATTTTGTAATTTATATTTTATTTTATTTACTTTTGTCTATGGCATTGTATTATCACATTTCCTACGAATAATGAAATTATCGTTATTATTTATTTAATTATTATTTTAATATAAGGTGAATCCTATTCCCACACAATCATCATGATTAGCAGCTTTGGTGGGTGAGGGCAACTTACACTAGTTATAAAATCAGACTTCCAATGTGAGAAAGGCTTAAGGCAAGGTGACCCATTATCTCCTTTTTTTGTTTCTTATTGTTATGGAAGCCTTCACTAGTTTAATTGATAAAGCTTCGGGTATTGGGGAGCTTAAGGGGTTATCGGTTGGTTCTAATGGGCTAATTATCTCTCATCTCCTTTACGCGGACGATGCTCTCATTGTGGGGAATTAGTCTATGGATAATTTTAAAAACATGATTCGGCTCCTTCGCATATTTCATTTATGTTCTGGGCTAAAAATTAATTTACAAAAATCAAACATCTTTGGCATTAATAGTTCGGAAGAAGAGGTTATAGTATTTGCCAAAATGTGTGGTTACAAGTGATGTATTGCAAAATACATCGGTTATTTGTACATATTTTGCGTCGTTATCGAGTCAGTTGTGTCGTTTATATATATTTTTCAGTTTCTATTTAGTATTTTACGTGTCACAGGAATCCGGATGGCAAAAGAGGCAAATTTATGCATAAACGGTGCTTTACGAGGTCCCGGATGAGTCACAAGTGAAAAGAGAAGATAAAAATAAATAAAATTGAAAAAATCACCCCGTCGTGTCACGCGACCGAATTCCTTGCACCCCGTCGCGTGACGCGGAGCCTTCCAGATTCAGCAAAAAGTCCATTCTACCCCTGCCAAGTTGAGATAATTACCCTTACATGCCCCCGTCAGTTTTGAATGCATCGTGTCAGACGAACACTTACCCAGAATCTCGTCGTGTGACGCGATGGCCATCAGGAAGCCCAAATTAGTGTTTTTTTCAAGCTCAATCGAATTTAAGAACCCTAAATCGTGATATTATGATTCATTCTTGACTTTTGGACGAAAAGGGAGCTGCTCAAGGTGATTCCAAGGCAAGAAAAGGGCAAGGTTCGAGATTTGAAGCGAGAGTTTCGACTTCCTCGGGTGTTCATCATTCGGTTTAGTTGTTTCTTAGTTTTCTTTCATTCAAACTCATGTTGATTGATATTATGAACCTTTTAATTTCTGTTTTGATGATGTTTTGTGGCTAAACTCTTATAGCTACCTAGACTAAGACAAATACTATGTTTTGATTTGCGTTTTCTATGGTTTTTTGGAACTTGTTTGGATTTATGATTCAGTAAAGATTTTGATTTCTCTAGATCTAGTGTATGTGCGTATCTATTATTTTTTGATTGTCACTTATTCACTCCACTTGCACTTTTGTGAATGTCTTTCATGTATGAGTGCTAGTTACGTTGCAGACTTTGTGTAGCAACTAGTTTATGGTCAATAGTCGCGAGTTTACCATAGGAGTGATATTTGGTGGTTAGAAGATTTTAGGTATTCTTCCATGTTCAATAGCTGTGAGGTGAGGACTTGTTGGTATGTCTAGGTTGTTAGATTGCTAGGTTAGAGGCTTTGTGAGAAGATCTACCTAGTTTCCCTTTCAACTCCTGCATATCAAGTTAGATTTAGGCTTCAATAATTACCTCTTGCACCTAGTGTACTGAGGCTTTCACGCTATGAGGTAGATTGTCTAGCGGGTACTCGATCATAAGAGTTAGATAACCTGTGAGGGTTTGTACTTCAACCGGTGGTTTAACAGCACAACAATATTCTAGGGTTTCCCCTTGAGAAGGGTCGAGGGTGTCTAGTTTATTTTTGATGTTTAGCATTTTAAGATCCCGGTTCCAAATCAGTTCCATAACCATAGAAGCTTATCAGGCATAGTTAGGAGTCTGGTCTAGGTAGTGTCTTATCATCATCTGAAATCAGCTTAGCTCAATTATCGTTTTTAGTTTCGTATAGTTAACCTTAGGTAATCTTTATTTTATTGCAATTTAGTTTTTAGTAAAACCCCCCTTTTAATTAATAAATCATTTTATTTTGGTTTTAGATAAGTTTTCGAGTCTAGTTACCGTTTTCTATTAGAGTCCCATGGGTTCGATATCCGGACTTACTTTAGCTTTACTAGAGTCGATAGGTTCGCTTGCCTGTCACTAGTTTAGTTTTAGAGAGTGTAGAGTATTACTAGGTGTCTAGTTTTAGGTTTAATTTAGTTATTTTTATTAAACTACTTTTTAGCACATCAGCAAGCAAGGTTCATTTCCGTTTGATTACTTTGGTATTAAAGTAGGGGCCAACATGAATTGTATCCGCAATTGGGACTCGGTGGTGAGCAAATGTAAATCAAGATTAAAGTCGTGGAAGGCTAGGATTCTATCTATTGGTGGTCGGCTCACCCTTATTAAGTTGGTGTTGTCTAGCTTACCTATTTGTCTCTCTACAAGGCCCCGGTCAAAGTTATTGAAGAATTGGAAAGTATCATGAAGCGATTTTTGTGGGGAGGAGCCGGGGACGTTAAAAAAATTCATTGGGTTGCTTGGGAGTTGTTTCGACTCCAAAGAAAGCCGGAGGTTTGGGAGTTTCAAATTTAGCCGATGTTAATTTGTCTCTCCTTATCAAATGGGTTTGGAGGTACAAGGTGGAAAGCTCGTGTCTTTGAAGGAAAGTTATAATGGTTGCCATGGTAATTCCAAAAAGTGGGAAATCTGTTAGGACAAAGAGGATTGGGGAAACCACTTTTGTAAACCTTAGTCTAATTCACTTCTGTCATTTTGGCTAAAGTATAGAAGTACTGAAGAGAAGACAAGAAACTGCTGATTAGAAGATATGAGAAGTGCTGAAGTTGCAGAAGTTCTGAAGTCCAAACCAGACAAGTTCACTTCAGAAGTACTGAAGACAAAACTACTCTTCAGTAGTTGTCCTTCATCAGCACTTAGCAATAGATATTTCCCACCGCCTTTTTGCATCAGTAGTTTGTTGTTTAATATTACTTTTAGCTGTATTTGTTTCTTTCAATGTTGCAACTTGTGCAACTTGTCACTGTTGTTTCTGTACTTGCTTTTTAGGCAAGATACATGCATGTAAACGTCTGTAAATAGGAGGCTTCAACCTTCTATTTTAGACATTGATTTTCAACAGAAAAATCCTTCAAACACTCTCATTGTTCTATTCCATTTCTGTATTTATTGTGAATCTCTCTAAGTATCTAATTCTCATTTACAAATTAGATTCATAATAAATACTTTGTCATTTATTAGTTTCAAACATCAAGGGGGAGTTATAACTCTGCCTTAGTATAAAAAGTGTTGCTTTAACTTATAACATTCCGCTGTGCTTATAATCTGATTTACAAGGACTTGCTAAACACTTAAGTGTCAAGATAGCAAGTTCTTACTTAGCAAAAAGAGCAAACTGATCCAACAATTGGTATCAGAGCATTGGTTTCTCTGATCACATATCAATCTAACAAATTGAGAATCAGACACAAAGCTCTTATTGATATTCAATAAAAAGATCAAAAGTTCACTTTTTATCAATATCCATCACTTAAAAGAGTCATGTGACAAATCTATACTCTTTAAAAATGGATCCACATAATACTGGTTCTGCCACTAAACCTGCCATGCTTGTGAGAAATGAGTACAATATATGGCAAAAGAGAATGGCACATACCTTGTCACAAACCAACACAGGTTGTTGGAGATCTGTGATATATGGTCCTCACAAACCAGTAAACATAAATCTTGAAACTAAAGAAGGGATTCCAAAGGATCCCAAAGACTATACAGATGAGGATTTCCTAAAACTTGAGCTAGATGCTCAAGCATTCTCTATGTTGGCAATGGCTCTCCCAAATGAAATATACTCTGGCCTTTTACATTGTGAAAGTGCCAAAGAACTTTGGGACTGTCTTAAAGAACAGTTTGGAGGAACTGAAGAGGTGATTGCCAACACCAGAGAAATTTTAGCTCAACAATATGAAACATTTGCTTATATTAATGGGGAAACTTTGACACAACAATTTGAAAGATTCTCCTCATTAATCTCTGAGCTAAAGTTAAATGGTCAGACCTATACAACAGTATCTATGTTACATAGATTTTTAAGGTCTTTACCTGACAAATGGGAAACTTACTCCATTGTCTTAAGATCCTCACCAGATTTTAGCTCCCTCACTCTTACAAAACTCCATGGGAGATTACTTACTTTTGAGAGAGAAATCGATCAAAAGAAGAAATTACAAACTTCTGGTAAAACTGCTGATGACTACCTACCAGGTAGTACAGCACTTTTGGGACAAGATTCACCAACTTGTTCCTATGGATCTTATGACAATATTGACATAACCTCTGGGATCTAATCAGAAAGATCTTTCCCAGGTTATGACAATGATGACCAAAGTCAAACTGCTGATAATCTATGTTTTATCATGGATGATTTGAAAAATTTTAGCAGTGATGACTTAGAAGAAATGGACATATTACACCAACTGGCCATGCTAAGCATTAAAACTAACAAGTTTTATAAAAGGTCAGGAAGGAAATTTCCAGGATTGACCAGTAATACAAAAATTGGTTTTGACAAATCTAAACTGAGATGTCACAAGTGTCAGAAGTTGGGACACTTTGCTAGAGAGTGTAGAAGCTCTAGCTTTAACCAATCACAATCTGGAAATAACTATAACCCCAATTATAATAGGAACAATGGAACTCAAGGGAGTGCTCATTTTGTACAGGCACAAGCTCCTCAACAGCAATATATGCCTCAAGTACAATATGTTCAAGTGCCTGCTCAACAGATGCAGTGCCAACAATCAATCCCTCCCTTTCCAGCTGCTCAACTTCCTCCACAGCCTCAACAACCCCCTCAACAAAGTCTCTTTACCTCAGGGTATGTTGACTGGAGCAGTCTCCCTTATGACACCACAGAGTGCAATCCTGATGCAGACAACAAAGTGTTTGACATCAACTGGGGAGAACCAGACAATGGCAGAAAGAACTTTGCCTTAATGGCATTTGAAGGCTGTACCTCAAAATCTGCATTGTCTCAGGTATCAAAAGAATCTTTGACAAAACTTTGCTCAAACTCTTGCAAAGAAACTTTTGCTCTCATAAGAGAGACAAACCTGCACCTACAAGGCAAAGCCAATGATTTAGAAAGAAAATACACACAGATAAAATGTGATTTAGAAAGAAAACTGTGTGCTAAAACAAAAGAGGTTTCTAAATTAACTGACTCTGCTATTGAAACCCAAGCACAAATCAAAATGATGCTAAATGACCTGGGAGATGTCAGACAAGAGCTTGCTGACACCAGGATCACTTGTGAAAAATGGGTGGAATCTTGTAGGGGGTATCAATTATTGCTAAACAAACAAAGTGCTTCAAATGTTAAGTTTGGCATAGGATACCATCATGTTGAAACACCAACAGATTTTTCTCCCAAAACTACTGAAGATGGGAGAAGAATTGTTTCAAATGAAACTTCTGAAGGGAAAGAATGCACATCTTTCCATGAAAACTTTCTAAACAGAAATCCTGGCATTTTTAAAGAAAGTACTTCAGAAGTATTTACAAAAACTGACAACAAGCCATCAGTAGTTTCATCTACTTCAGGAGTTGAGACCCTGAAAACTACTGATGAGCAAAATCTTTTCACAACTGTCAGAAATTTGCCTTTAGATCAAAAACAAAAGGCAAAAGAATGTGAAATTTGTGGCCTGTTCAACCACAAAACTGAATTTTGTAGATACAGAAAAGGAATTCAGTTCAATCAAAAATTTAAACAACAGGTTGTGGGAAATCAAATCAGAAATGATTATGAAAGAGTCTTTAAACCCAAGAAACAACAACCTGAAAACACCTTTTCTCAGAAAAAGATAAAATCTCAACCAAAATCTTTTTCTCAAAATTCCTTGTCAGTAGTTAGACCAGAATCATCAGCAGTTTCACAAACTGCTGAGATTCAAAATCTAAAGAACATGGTAGAACTACTGATGACCAAGGTTGATGGTGGACCTAAAAAGAATACCACCATGGTTCTTAATGAAAAATCCATTGCCAAAAAGACATGGATTTCTCAACCTGGTCAAGAACAAACTGTAACTGTTCTCAAGAGCAAACCCAAAGCCAAACAGGCTTGGGTTTCCAAATCTAACTAATTTGCTTTTATGTGCAGAGAGTTTCCAGGGGCTTAAACAGCATATGGTATGTTGATAGTGGAGGCTCTATGCACATGACTGGATGCAGATACCTGATAAACAATTTTATCAGCCAAAGAGAAGGATCTGTATCCTTTGGGAACAATGCTAAGGGATATGTGCTAGGACATGGCAATGTCTCCTCTGGCAAAATACAGTTTGACAAGGTCAATCTGGTGGAAAACCTTGAATACAACTTGCTGAGTGTGTCACAAATGTGTGATAAAGGATATTCTTCCTTTTTCACAAAGACAGCTTGCAAGATCATCTCACCAGAAGGCCAGAAGTTGATAGAGAAGATTATAGAAGATCATACTTTGCTGATTGCCAAAAGATGTGGCAATGTCTATGCAGTAGACATTGAGAAAGACAAAGTATTGAACAACACTGCCTGTTTCTTCTCAAGGGCATCAACTTCAGAAACAGATCTCTGGCACAGGAGACTTGGCCATGTGAACTTTAAAACCATAAATAAAGTCACAAAAATGGGCTTGGTCAGAGGTCTACCTTTGAAAGTATACCAGTGTCAAGAACACTGTGTATCCTGTTTAAAGGGAAAACAGCATAAGTCCTCCTATAAGTCTATTGAAGAATCAAAAACAACTGCATGTCTTCAACTACTCCATATGGACTTATTTGGACCTGTCAAGATTGTGAGCCTTGGTAAAAAGAAGTACTGCTTAGTCATCATTGATGACTACTCAAGATTCACATGGGTATTCTTCTTATTTTCCAAGGATGAGGCTGCTGAAATCATCAAGTTCTTCATTCTACAAGTAGAGAAACAATATTCTCTATCTGTCAAAACCATTAGAAGTGACAATGGGACAGAGTTCAGGAACAAAACTCTGGATGAATTCTGTTTGTCTAAAGGGATTATTAGACAATACAGTGTTCCCAGAACTCCTGAACAAAATGGTGTAGTAGAAAGGAAGAACAGAACATTGATAGAAGGAGCAAGAACAATGTTAGCTGATTCTGGACTGCCATTGTACTTTTGGGCAGAAGCAGTTAACACATCATGTTATGTTCAGAATAGAGTTCTTGTGGTCAAGAGACACTCCAAAACTGCCTATGAAGTTCTTCATGGCATGAAGCCCCTTATCTCCTTTTTCAGGGCTTTTGGGTGTCAATGTTTCATCTTGAACATCAAGGAATCTATTTCAAAGTTTGCTGCCAAAGTTGACTCAGGTTACTTTCTTGGTTACTCTTCAACTAGAAAAGCCTACAAGGTTTTTAATTCTCACACCAGGATAGTAGAAGAAACATTGAATGTCAAGTTCAATGAGTCAAAACACACTCTTATTCCAGCACATCCTGCTGAACTCTTTGACCTTGACAACTTTCACTTTGGACCTGAAAAGACTGTTACTTCTTCCAAACCTACTTATTATGGTGATCAAAGGTTTGAAGATGAGGATCCTACACCATGGACTCCTCAAACAGTCATTAAGTCAACTACAACACCATCAGAAGTTTTTCAAACCTCTGATCAAACAAATACTGAAGGCCAAACTCAAACATCTGCTTCAGCACCTGCAACTACTGAAGAAGCTGAAACTGCTGAACCAGATATTATAGACCTCAGTAGTTTGTTTGAAGAACAAGAGCCACCTACACCTGTCAGTGGTTTACAACAACTGATTGAACACAGAGATCATCCACTTGATCAAATCATGGGTGATATAGCTACAGGTGTTCTTACCAGAAACCAGCTCTCCAACTTTTGCCTATTCTCAGCCTTTATTTCACAGTTGGAACCAAAGAAGTACCAGGAAGCCCTCAAAGACAATAATTGGGTGCAAGCTATGCAAGATGAACTGCTTCAGTTCAACAAGCAACAGGTCTGGGAAATCTGTCCTTTACCTCAAAACAAGCAACCAATTGGTACAAGATGGGTTTTCAGGAACAAACAAGATGAAGCTGGTATGATAATCAAGAACAAGGCAAGACTGGTAGTTCAAGGGTACTCTCAAGAAGAGGGAATTGACTATGATGAAACCTTTGCTCCAGTTGCAAGGCTTGAGGCCATCAGGTTATTTCTGGCCTATGCCATTTCCAACAAAATTAAAGTTTATCAAATGGATGTGAAAAGTGCATTTTTGTATGGAAAAATCAAAGAGGAGGTGTATGTCTGTCAGCCACCTGGGTTTGAGGATCCTTCTCATCCTGAGTGGGTGTACAGACTGGACAAAGCTCTTTATGGGCTCAAACAGGCTCCAAGAGCCTGGTATGATACACTCTCCACCTTTTTACTCAAAAATAACTTCACAAGAGGTGCCATTGATAAAACACTTTTCATTAAACATGTTGGAAATCATGTCTTACTTGTTCAAATTTATGTTGATGATATCATTTTTGGTTCAACAAACACAAAACTGTGTGATGATTTTAAGAAACTCATGCAATCAAAATTTGAGATGAGTACCATGGGAGAACTGCAGTACTTTCTAGGACTGCAGATCAAACAACAAACAAATGGAACTTTTATACATCAATCAAAATATGTTAAAGAATTATTGAACAAATTTTCTTTAAATGACTGTAAATCATGTTCCACTCCCATGACACCAATCACACAAGTTGAACCTGATGATCAAGGAAAACAGGTTGATCAAACCATGTACAGATGCATGATAGGTTCCCTTTTATACTTAACTGCTTCTAGACCAGATATTATGTTCTCAACATGTGTCTGTGCTAGATATCAATCAGCACCAAGGGAATCACACCTTATAGCAGTCAAAAGAATTTTCAGATATCTGAAAGGAACTCCAACACTGGGAATTTGGTATCCTGCTTCAAGCAATACCAAGTTATCAGCTTTTTCAGATAGTGACTATGCAGGGTGTAAGATGACAAGAAAGTCAACATCTGGTGGTTGTCAATTCCTGGGTAACTGTCTAGTGTCATGGCAATCAAAGAAGCAAACATCTGTTGCAACTTCAATTGCTGAAGCTGAATACATTGCAGCTGCAAGTTGTACATCACAGATACAATGGCTCCAATATCAACTTCTTGATTATGGAATCAAAGAGACCAAGACACCTTTGTTTGTAGACAGCAAATCTGCCATTAGCATCATTCAAAATCCGGTACAGTTCTCAAAAACCAAACATATTGAGATCAGGTACCATTTCATAAGAGATTGCTATGAAAAAGGCAAGATTGAAGTGAAGCATGTAGCAACAGCTAATCAAATAGCTGACATCTTCACTAAGCCCCTTGACACATCAACATTTCAGAAGTTAGTATCCATGCTTGGAATGCTAAATTTGTAAGTGTTTACTTTATTTTTTTTTTTTTCTGCATATCAGTTAGAATCCAAGTTAACACTTGATTATACCCAACTCTACATCAAACTTCTACATCAATCACTACTGTTATGCATCAAAATTTTCTTTTTCCTTTTTCCATCCTTGATTCCATCCTGTTTACCTTGGTGGAATCCAAGTTAACCTTTTCCCTCTTTTTTTCTGGTTTTCACTTACAAAAGACAAAAGTCTGAAACAAAACTTCTGAAAAACAAAATCAGTTTGAGAGAAACTACTGATGAGCAAAAATCATCAGTATGGGGATAATTTTCTGAAAAAGTGTGTAACTTCTGATAAAATAACCTTCAGAAGTTATGAATAAAGTATTTATAAAAACATTTCTCATCAGATGTTAAAACTGCTGAAGAGAAAATGGGAACTACTGATGAAGTAATCCTTCATCAGCAGTTTAAGTCAAAAGGGCAAATCTGACTTTTCCCATCATCAGAGGTTTGACCTAATCAGTTTAAAACCTCTGATAAAGAGATTTTTAACCAAAGGCGGTTTTAAAACTTCTAATAAAGAAGATTCAAGCGGTTAAAACTTCTAATAAATACCTTTTCTACACACTTATCCTTTCAAACTCAAAATATCCCTCCTTTTCTCTCAAAACTCTCTCAACCTATACCTGCAAATCCACTGTTCGATCAAAAACCTAAACCACATGGCTCTAGTTCTAAAACAGGGACACAATCAAAGAGCCTTTCTTGAAAAACAAGAAGGCTGGTCCCAATACGATGAGATCATTGATCTTGTCGTCAAATCCCAATATTTTACTGCTCTCACAATAAACCCACCAATTCACACTGAAACTCTGAATGAGTTCTGGGCAAATGCTGAGACGGTTACAATGGGTGATGAGGTCATTTCCCTCAACTCAAGGATAAAAGGGAAACAACTGACCATCACACCGGCCACACTAGCAACAAGACTGGGTCTGGATGATGTAACTGCCCCTAACCATGTTGCTAACACTGATATTCATCTAACCATGACTGAGTGTGGTTATCAAGGTACTCTCTCCCATGCTACAATATTCAAAAAATATTTTGAACCAAAATACAAACTTTTGTTTCATTATATTATTATGTGTTTGAGTCCAAAAACAGGGTCTTTTGACCAGATGCCCTCCACTTTTCAACCAATATTTCATTCCATTGTGAATGAAACTAAATTCAGGGCATCAAAACTATTTTTCAATGAGTTGGTGTTACATCACAATAATACCAAGAAAAAGTTTTTGTTATACCCAAGGTTCATTATGCAATGCATAATAGGGGAACTGGGTAATGAGGTGCTTGTGGGAAAAATTTCAACTTTAAATCCTTTAACATCACAAGCATACTCAAGGCATAACAAACCGGCTGCCTGGCCAGAAGATGATCAGGGAGAACAACAACAAGTCCCCCTGAAGCCCACATCTTCCAAACTCACACACCAAAAGCCAAAAAGCCCAAGCCAACAAAAACTGCACCCCACCAACCCAAAAGAAAAGCTGTTCAGGAGGTTGAGATGCCTGAACATGCTCATGAGCATTCTGCTCTTCAAATAGATGAGACTGAAACACCCTCTCAGTCTCATCCATCTCAAACCCCACCAAGAGCACCCATAACTGTTTTATTCAAAAGAAAAAGACTGAGAAAAACATATCAAACACACTCTTCTTTTGAAACTGCTGAACAACAACTTTCACCACCTATTGCCCAAACTACTGAACCAACCCCACAAATTTCTGAACAAGAGGCAATAGAAATTGCCAAACTTCTCTCTGGGCTAAAAGAGAATGTCCCATCTGATCATGTCAGTCCCCTACAACCACAACAAACAGGGGACATAACTACTACATCAGACATGGATGTGGACATCTCTAGCCCTATCCCAAGAGATGAGGGTGGACCAGAGTCTTTAAGCCCAATTTTAGAGACTCTTGGGGCATCTGAGGCTGCTACTACTCAGTTACCACCCAGTGGTGGATCTGAGGATAGAAGTAACATAGCTAAGACCTCAGATGTGGCAACTACTGATGAAGGCTTAATGCCTGAAGTAGGAAATCCTCAGTACCAAGAAAAAGAGGTTCATGAGAGAACTGAGTTGGGCTCAGCTCATGATTTAACTGAGACAGTCCTCATTGAGGGCAACATCAGGGATTCAGATGATTCCATTAGTTTGGATGATGTTTCACACACTCAAACTACTGAATTGACGGCACTTTCTGAAGGTCCTGTTGCAAAGGTATCCAGGCTCAAGAAGCCAGTCACCTCTGCACAGGTTAAAGCCCACTCAATCCCTAAAACCCCTAGAGTGGCATCCTCTGTACAACATGAGGATCTCCCAAAAACACCCCCTTCACAACAAATGCCTACCCAATTCCCTGGGCAAACAAGCATAGACCTGAACCAGCTATGCAGCCCAGAGGGTCCCCTGTACCACATGATGAATACACTCATCAGAAATCACTTCCAAACATATACAGCTGACTTGGAGCTGTCCATCAAAAACCAATTTGGAGTGATCAAGACCAAGATGAACGATCTATCCAACAAAATAGACATCAACAGCAAACAGATTGCTCATCTTCAAGGACAATTCTCCCAACCCTCTGCTTCAAGGGTTAAAATTGATGAATCCAAAAAGGGGGAGAAGATCAGGGAACCTAAGGAGTCATTCCAAGCCAGGATAAGGGCAAGAGTGGCACTCCTTGAAAGAGATCAAAAAGATCAGGCCAGAAAAGAAAAATTGGCCAAACAGTTTGGTGTCTCAATAGAAGAAATTGAAGCTGCAGAGAAAGAAGATGAGACCCAAACATCTGAAGAATCCCTAAGGCAAAATGAAGAAACTTCTGATGACAAAACTTCTGATGAAGAATCAGAAAGTACTGAAGACAATCCTTCAGTAGCTGACAAACCATCAGCAGTTGTCAGCACATCAGAAGTTAACACTTCCAAACCTCAAACAACTGAACCTTCCAGAACCACTGCTCCCATTCAACCAACATCTGATCCCATCAGGCCTACAACTGTTACTACAATGACTGTATTAAATCCTTCTCCTATCTCTCAATCAGCTGAACTATTAGAGAAGAGCTTAATTGCAGCCAACAAGAAGGCCAGAGAAGATCAGATTTGGAAATCTCTGGAAGAAAGGGATGATTTGGATTTAAGCCATGAAGAAAAACTTCAGGCTTATGCAGCTGAACTACAAAGGCAGGCTAGCCTTGATGAGATTGCTGAACAAGATAAAAGACAACAACTGGTGTCTTATATTACCAAGAACAGCAAGACTAAAGCCTTTACACTCAAAGGACTCTCTATGCAAGAGCTGACAAGAAGAGCACAACTGCTTGCAGACAAAGTGGCCACAAGCAAAGATGGAAAGGCCAAGAGAGCCCAGATAATAGAAGAATTAGTAGCAGAAGGATATGGTTCAAAAGCCTCAGTATCCAGATGGAAAGAAGAAAGACTGATGGATACTTATAGAAAATACTTGGCTGCCAAGGCTGCAAATCCTGAGAAGTTTCAAACTGCTGATCCTTCAAGATCAATAGTTAGAACTTCTGGTGCATCTAGAAGAACTGCTACTCAGAAGAAGAAGGCAGAGGACAATGTCAAAACTGACTTCAAAATGGTACTACTTGAAGGAAGTTCAATAGTCCATTCAGATTTTGACATTGAGGAGAAACCTCTGTTAACACAATTCAGGGATCCTTCCACTTTTGCTTATCAAATACAAAAGACCATCAAAGAAAAGCTGCATACCAGAGTAGTGACTGAACACCATCTCCCAACTGTTCAGATGCCTGATATGCAACAACAACAAGGAAGAGAATCCCACCTGAGGCTATCTGAAACTGAAGACATCCAGCACTCAGGACCATCAACCCAAGGGACAAGTCTGGTTCCCTATTCTTTTGACTTTAACAAGTCAAAGATCCCTATCATCAGATGGTCACTTACTGATAACAACTCAGTACTGTTGACAAGAAGAGACCTCTCAAGCAGGGCTTACAAGAAGATCAGTGATCTAAAGAAACTGTCAACACAAGACCTTCTCACAATTCAACATCTAGAACCACAGAGAGGATCTCTATCTGATGGTCAGTTAAACCAGCTCAAGAACACCATGTACAAAGAGATATGGAAGATTGTTCAAGACAGAAGAAACACATAAGGAATTAGTAAGGTTTTGGCTTCATCAATCCAGGGGGAGATTGTTAGGACAAAGAGGATTGGTGAAACCACTTTTGTAAACCTTAGTCTAATTCACTTCTGTCATTTTGGCTAAAGTATAGAAGTACTGAAGAGAAGACAAGAAACTGCTGATTAGAAGATATGAGAAGTGCTGAAGTTGCAGAAGTTCTGAAGTCCAAACCAGACAAGTTCACTTCAGAAGTACTGAAGACAAAACTACTCTTCAGTAGTTGTCCTTCATCAGCACTTAGCAATAGATATTTCCCACCGCCTTTTTGCATCAGTAGTTTGTTGTTTAATATTACTTTTAGCTGTATTTGTTTCTTTCAATGTTGCAACTTGTGCAACTTGTCACTGTTGTTTCTGTACTTGCTTTTTAGGCAAGATACATGCATGTAAACGTCTATAAATAGGAGGCTTCAACCTTCTATTTTAGACATTGATTTTCAACAGAAAAATCCTTCAAACACTCTCATTGTTCTTTTCCATTTCTGTATTTATTGTGAATCTCTCTAAGTATCTAATTCTCATTTACAACTTAGATTCATAATAAATACTTTGTCATTTATTAGTTTCAAACATCAAGGGGGAGTTATAACTCTGCCTTAGTATAAAAAGTGTTGCTTTAACTTATAACATTCCGCTGTGCTTATAATCTGATTTACAAGGACTTGCTAAACACTTAAGTGTCAAGATAGCAAGTTCTTACTTAGCAAAAAGAGCAAACTGATCCAACAAAATCCTTCCCTACAACAGATCCGTTTCGGGAGGATGAAAGGGATGAAAGGCGATGGCCTCTCACATTAATAAATATGAAGTGGATTATGGGAAAGTTAAATCCTTGTTTAGAGGAGTGGTTGGAAATGGAAAAACTGTGAAGTTTTGGATTGATAAATGGTGTGGTAGCGATGCTTTTAAAGAAGCTTTCCCAGGTTTATATCAATTGGCTGCCAACAAACATGCTTCGGTTCTTCAGAATTGGAACTGTGATATGTTTGAGTTCTCCTGCTCCTGGAAACGCCCGCCTGTATCGTCTGATGAATTAGTGGAATTCGAAAGGCTAAAGTCCCGTTTAAATGGTAGAGTTTTGTACGATTCCGATGACGCGTGGACCTAGGAAGGAAATAATGAAGGGATTTACACAGTGGCTGACTTTAAAAAGTTTTTAATGGATGATCGTGTGCAGGGGAGATGTTTTTTCATGCGATGGATTGCCTGGGTTCCTCTTAAGGTGAAGATTTTTATCTGGCGTCTTGAAATGGGTCGTATCCCGACCAAGATTGCTCTTCGCAAGAGACAAGTTTATATCCCAGATGACTCGTGCGTTTTATGTGACGCGGGGGAAGACTCCACTTTGCACATTTTTACCGGGTGTGGTGTGGCTTTTGGAGTTTGGTCGGCTATGGGGCCGTGGTGCAAACTAGGCCCAATTTATACTTTTGATATTGAGGACTTGCTTCAAGTGATGCATGGGAGCCGGAACAAAGAAGCTTCGAAGATTGTTCAAGGTATTTTTATGGTAGCCATGTGGGTTATTTGGAGCGCGCGAAATGACAATATCTTTAAAGGAAAACAAGTGAAAGTTACCGAATTAGTAGCCAAAATTAAGGCGTTGTCTTTTCTTTGACTTAAGGCTAGGTCCAAGTTTAAAACTTTGGTTTGGAAAGATTGGTCGTTGTATCCGTTGTATATGTTGTAGGCTCTTGCTTCGGTCCTTGTTTTGAGGACCGGTAGCATGTTTTTTTTAATGAAGTTCACTTTTCAAAAAAAAAAAATAATAAATAAATAAATAACAAAATAAATAAATCAGACTTCCATGTGTACATTCCAAATTCACATTAATACATAGATTTGGAGTAATTTTGTACCTCTCTAAGACAATGCTTCTCCCGTTTGGATTTAGTTTTGGCTACAACATTGGTTTTTCCAGTTTCTTACCGGGATAAAATAAAAACCCCCTTGAGTTGAGAAAACCTTTGAAAACCCAATGTAAAAAATCATTATTTTTTTTGAAAAAAAAATATCCAATGTAAAATGCATGTTTTTAAGCATTTTGAGCAAAAAAAAAATAAAAAACGCCGATGGGATTTTTTTTTTAAAAAAATAAACAAAGTTGCTAAAAACATATGTTTTCAGCTATTTGCCTATGTTTTTAGCAACTTTGTTTATTTTTTTTTTAAAAAAATCTCATCGGCGCTTTTTTTTTATTTTTTTTTATCCAAAACGCTTACAAACATGTATTTTACATCTGTTATTTTTTTCAAAGAAAAAAATGTTTTTACATGGGTTTTCGAAGGTTTTCTCAACTCAAGCGGGTTTTCATTTTATAGTTGACCTATATATATCTATACTTCTATAATTACTATATAGTGAGTTCTAGACGGGTAAGGAAGTCATTTTATAATCACCTATATGGGCAAAATTGTAATTTTATTATATTAACAAGACAATTTTAATGCAACTATTAAATAACTTTGTAGTAATTAAAAACAATAATTAACTTATGCTTTTTATTTTAATTTGATTTTCTTTTATTATAACTTATATAAATACATCTCCCTTGTGGTTAAAATAGTAACTTGATAACAAAACAAGTTTTAAACCTATATGTACAACCACTTACAACATCCCATGAGTAAGACAAGTCTCCTGGATTCTTTCAATACGCCAATTCTGATCACCCGCATCTTTGTCTTTTCAATTTCCCTCACTCTCAAGACCAATTGATTGGGATTCAGATCAAAATTCAAAGTGGGGCGAATCTTAATCGATTGCGAATTGAAGGAGTAATTACCCTCACATTAAAGACATGAATTTAATTGGCCCATTCGTTTTAATCGTTCATTCTTATTTTTCCGAAACCTGCACACTTCGATTTGATCGTCTTTCTTCCTCTTCTTCTTCTTCCAAACTTATGAACTTCAATTCAATCGTTATTCGTGTGTAATCATTCAGAAAGTATTGAAGGAGGCCATCGGAGGATCGATTGGTACACAACAAGCTTGAATCAAGTTACAGGTTACTTACTTCCGTTGTTTTTTAATCAAGTTTTTATTTTAAGTTATTGTTAGGATTTTCAACTCGATCAATGTATTATGTACTGTATGTCGAAATATTGCTTTTTGCTTATATTTAGTAGACATTGGTTGGTGGCTAATATATACAATGTGTGGGTGGCTGCATCATAAAAAAGAATGAATGTATTACATGTTGTCTATCTACTCGTATTATGAACTATATGGAGTTTGAAAAACGAAACAATTTTCAAAGGCAGAAACGTCTCCATATACAAGACGGTTGAAGAGATAAAGGTAACGACATATGAATTGATATTGATCTGACCAAGAATAACAATCCCAACTTGGGAGGAATGGCGACATTTTGATTTAGTTTAGTCATACTTCATGTATTGTAATTTGCCTCAAACTTTGCTTCGTATGTGTATTTCATTATAGCAACTTGCCATGTTGAACTAGATGTTTTGATGGAATAAAGTTGTCGTTGTCATTCCAAAAAGAAATTTTATTGAATTTCTAATGCCTATTGTGCAACTTTTTAATTTTCTTACTATTGCACTTTTGTTTTCCATTTTTTTGGTCTTGGGCGTGAGCCTTTTTTCCGCCTTGTGCTTAGAAAACATAGATCCCTTATAGTCTTGTGACTATTATCATAAAACTAGAGGGTAGAGTTAAGTGATATCAATCAATCGATGTATGCTTAAGTTAGATGAGGAAAAATGGCATATAGTTAAAAAAAACATAGATTTGAATGTTATTGTTGCTTATACGTATTATTAACATGATCAGATGGGTGATTTAATAAGTCTTTGGAAGTCATGAATTCGGAAATAAAGTTTTTGTCAAGAGGAGTCTATAAACAAGCAACAATGAGTTTAGCTACAAATTATGTCATGTCTAGAAACGACCAACAACATCTACAAATTATGTTACAACCACTATTCTTATGCTATGTATAATCGTTATAACATCTGTTACACCTTGAAACAACATATTATGCATCCTCAATCTGACAACCAAATCAAAACACCTGCAAACCTAGCTAACCCCGCCGCAACGCGCGGGTTCCTGCTTATATATATATATATATATATATATATATATATATATATATATATATATATCATACCCAGTTAATCCCACCAATAGCAAAAACTAAGGTAGGGTCTGAGAATGATAAGATGTAGACAACCTTACCTCTACACTATGAGAATAAAGAGATTGCTTCCAGTGAGACCCCCGGCTCATATATATATATATATATATATATATATATATATATATATATATATATATAGGTAGAGGATCCGGTAGGAAAATTGTTTTGTGTAGGAAGTGTTTTCAACCGTTGGATCAAATCTGATTAAATCTTTAGATGAAGGGCATTATAGACTTTTTATCCATTTTATTAATTACCATTGACCCACTAATTTAGCATTTAAAATCAGGATATTTATGAAATTTAATCATCCTAAAATAACTAATTCTTCCTTATTTTCATTACAATCGTAAGATATTCGCATCAAATACCAAAAAACTTGTTCGATTCTTAAGACTACATGTCAACAGTGTTTTATAACACGTATTTTCAACAAACGAAAATAGTAGTGTTTTAAGACTATATGGACAGTGTTTTATAACAAATTATATATATGGACAGTGTTTTAAGACTACGTGTGAACAGTGTTTTATGACACGTATTTTCAACAAACGAAAACAGTAGTGTTTTAATACTATATGGACATTGTTTTATAATACGTATTTTCAACAAATGAAAACAATAGTGTTTTAAAACAGACAAGCATAAAATATATGAAAATAAGAAAGCAAAAACTGTAGTGTCATACATTTTACATATCTACTAGCGGGGTTTTTTTTCCTTGTGTAGTGTTTTTAACAGCTCGGATTTGTAAAACAAGACAAGAATATGAGGTTTAGAGGAGGAAGCCAACGATTAGTAAGAAGAAAGAAGCACCGATTAAACACCTGGTTGTATATTGGTGAAGATGGTAGGAGGAAACCTGCTATTTTAAGAATGTAGAAAGATGAATAATGTGAGTTATTATGAGAGAGAAACAAACATTAATTAAGGAAGTGCTTAATGATCAAAGATAAGAAATTGACTTTCATGCCCTCTTTTAAAACATTTTTGGACCATCATACCCTTGATTATTAAATTATAATTAGTATAATCTTAAGTAACCAAAACTTTTAATCTAAACCATCGGTTTCTAGATCAAACGGTTGAAAACACTTACTACACTTCCTACACAAAACTATTTTCCTACAGTAACCTTACCATATATATATATATATATATATATATATATATATATATATTGGCGGTTAAAAAATAAAATAAAAAAGTTTTGTCTACGGCATTGTTAGTAACAATTATTATTTTTATTAATTTTGCATTATTTTATCATTATAATTAATATTTTACATAACTTTATTTTTCTCTTATAACTTTTATAACTTTTAAAATAAAATGTATTATAAAATTTTGAGTATGTTGTTGTAGGGTGCATAATTTTATCTACATTCCATTATAAATAGTACTAAAAATTAAGTTAAGAATAGTAGTAAGGTACAACTAATCACACACGCATACATGTATTCAAAACTACCCGCCATTTATTTTAGGATAAATTACACAATTTGTCCTTTAGGTTTGACCCATTTTTCAGTGGATGTCCTTTCGCGTTTCAGTTGATGAGATTCGTCCTTAACGATCTAAAATCTTACACCCACTGTCCTAAGGGCCTAACCCAGTTAAAATTTTCAGTTAACTTTGGTCATGTGCCTTGCACATGAGGGTAAATTGGTAATTTTACTTCTCTCTCTCTCTCTCTCTCCCTATATCTAACTTTAACCACCACCACCACCACCACCACCCAATCCTGAAACAAAACCAAATTTTGCCCTAATCCCTAAATTATCAAACAAAACCAACATCAACAAAGATACTAAAAAGCTTCAAACTTTACAAACAATTCAACAAAAAGATCAAACCCCACATCAAAAGAACAAAAGCCAGATATCTTACCGTCAGGACTGATAAACCTTTGTTTTGCTCAAGAACCCAACCACTCCAAATCTCCTTCACCCTTCGTCTCCTTGACCCGAACAAGTTATCCGAACAACACAATACCACCACCATAGCTGCCATCGTAAACCACCACCAGACAACCTCCACCTTCGGTACCCGAGCCCAACGCCTAAGCAGTAACCAGCATCATCTTCAGCCAGCTCAACAATCACCATCATAATCCTTCCAGATTATTAATCAAGAGATGGGTCGGGTTTTTACCTGGATCAGACGGTGACCGAAGATTAATTGGGAGATGGTGAATTCATCATCTGAAGGGGTTGAAGGGATGATTAGGCGGCGGTCGCTGTTTTGTGAGGTGGGTTCTTGTTATTGTTAATGGTGATGGTGTTGGTCGGTGGGTGGAGCTGAGAGGATGAAGAGTTGTAACAAACAGATGGTGATAAATTATAACTAACCAGATATGATTTTGTGTGGTCGACGATAGGATGAAGAGATGAGATCATGAGACGATGAGAAACGCCATTAATAATACTCATTTCTTCAGAGCAGAGAGAGAGAGAGAGAGAGAGAGAGAGAGAGAGAGAGAGAGAGAGAGAGAGAGAGAAGATGAAGATGAAGATGAGAGGGGATTTTTTTTATTTTTATATATAAGTGAAATTACCAGACTACCCTCATGTGCAAGGCACATGACCAGATTTAACGTTAGATACAAACCAAGTTAGGCCCTTAGGACAACGGGTGTAAGATTTTAGATCGTTAAGGACGAATCTCATTAACTGAAACGTGAAAGGACATCCACTGAAAAATGGGTCAAACCTAAAGGACGAATTGTGTAATTTATCCTTTATTTTATACTAGAGGGGTGCCCGCGCGTTACAGCGGGAACACAATACAACAACATTGGTTTTATAGAACAGTGACTACGCTAAATACAACTCTAGCGCGTCACATCCACAAATTTGTACTCATATAAAAATTTGTCATTTATGCGTCTGGTGTAACGTTATACAAACTAATGTTGTTATGTTTACAACACATATTCAGAAGTAATTTATAGCATACTGTGGCAACCGGAAAATTTTTCTTCTCTTTCGTCTCTTCCTTTTGGCCTTGGGCAATTTTCGGGACGAAAATTCTTTCAACAGGGGGATGATGTGACACCCGGCAAACTCAGGTTAGTAACGTTGACTAAACTAGTAAGTCTACCTTAACGAGTCATGCATATTACGTACTTAACGGGGTCAGTCGAGTCAGTACGATGATTCTGGGAATCATCGGGAGTCGTTACGATGATCCGCGGGATCATCGGGAGTCGATCCATAACCATGTGTACAAGGATTGGTGATTCGTGGAATCACTGGGTTTAACGCACACACAAGTCTCGAGTCCCGGGAATTGGTGAACGGATGTAAACGTGTTAGTTATCGTGCATTATATGTTTGAAATCATTATGTGACTTATCGGTATGTGAATACGTGTTTATATGTGTTAAAATAGTGTTTAACGCGCCAAAAACCCGTTCCAGCACCCTATAGGCGATTAGGAGCCTGGGGAGCCCCTAATCGCCCCTCCTTTAAGCGAGTAGAGGGAGTTGGGGCGAGTAGGAGCCCTACTCGCATGAATAGAGGCGAGTAGGATCCCTACTCGCCTGAAATGAGCTGCTACTCGCCTATACTGCTGAGCACGAGTCAAAACACCTATAAATAGAACCCTTGACTCCCCAAACACCATTTGTGCAACCCTAACTGATCCTAAGCCTCCCACACACCTTGAAACACCTCTGGATCTTGTTTTGCCTCAAAACACACCATCACCAAGCTTATACACCTTTCTTTGATAAAATCCAAGGTGTGTTCTTCATCCTACACCTTTGTAATATTATTGTCTTGGTTCCCCAAAAGTCCAGACCTTATTTTGATAATAATGAGTCTTTAAAAACCTTGGAAAGAAGTTCTAAAACAAGTCTACACCATAATACTTGCTATAGGTGAAGTATTTGTGCATATGATGATTGTTGGTGATTATAACATTAATGTTTCCATGAATTTGTTGTACTTCTGATGTGTAGTTGTTGTTAGGATGCTTATCTATGAGTTTAAGCTCTTGTTATGGTGTTTAGGTGCAAGTATGCATTTTGACCCATTTGGTTAATTCTTGAAGAATAGGATGTTATGATATGATTCATTGCTTGTTTATGGTTAGAAATCATGCTAGGATGATGATATAACATAGAGATGATGAATTGCAAGTTGTAGGAGGTGTAATCTGATCTTTACTACTTAAGGAAAGATTTCATAGTTAATGAAACCTAGTATTTTGCCATTTTTGGAAATAATCGCACCGAGCCCGTTAGAACAGAGATAAATTAGGGGTTTTTTCTTGGAAAGGGTTGGCTAATAGTTTAGTTATGATATTGGGTGTTCTTACATGTTTCGGATCTGATTTGGAGTGTTTGACGCGCGAAAACGCACTACAGATGTGCAGAGGCGAGTAGGAACCTACTCGCATGAAGCTTCATGCGAATAGGCTCCTAATCGCCTGATGTTCATGCAAATACAACCCTATTCGCCTATAGTACTGGCGAGTACAATCCTAAATGCCACTTTTACTAGTGATTACAATCCTAAATGCTAGTTTGATTCCTAATCGCGTGTAATGCTGCTGTATGTATATTTTAACATCCCGAAACACGGATTGACACCTAGGAACATGTTAGGAACCCCAGGACATGTCTAATGACTTGGTAACACGTGTTCGGACCTGTTTATGCGTTAATTGGACATTATGCTAGACTAGGTGAACTATTGCGCGTATTGAATGTTTAATTGCATGTGATGCATGATGTCTTGTATTTACCTAACACGTGGTGTCACACCCTCAAAATCCACTTGCGGAGTTTTACCGCGAGGCGCATGACAAACCAGGATCCAAACCAACGATCACAATAAACAAGTCTAAATGAATATAAATGCAATTTCAAAACATAGTTTAAAATCCCCGTTTACAGCGGAAGCTTATTCAAAACAATTATTCAATAATAAACCAATGTTCAACGTTTGTAAAATCATGCAACTCTAGCTAGACGCCGTGCAGACGCGTGCGCCCTAGATCCACTGTGCTACCTTAGCGACCTGAGAAAACATGTAAAAGTTTACGTCAGCACAAAAATGCTGGTGAGTTTACAGGTTTTGTATCCAAGTACCAAGTCAACCTGTCCATACTATAACAAATCGAAAACCAGTGTACGCTAGCTAGGCGTATGTTCTGTTACTACCACGATTGGAAAACCATTACTAACTCGAATACCAGATGTTGTGCCCGAAAAGTACCAGTTGTTCCTGTTGTTCCTGTTTGAGACAATATGCACTCGCCCGGCCCTCCAAGCCGACGAGCGGGGTTGGTCACTCCCAATAGCGCTATTCACATTTCCCCGTTGTGCAAACCCGCACATTCATGGTTCCCCCCGGGACTTCCAAAGATCGTGTAGTACACAAGAGAAACCCATAGTATGACAGTAGTTACCAAATAATCGTTTTAACACATGTTTTCTCCCCCGAAAGTATGAAACCAGTTTAAAAGAGGGGCCGTAAACTCACCTTAAGTTGCGTTTCTCCTTAACCCGAGTAAACTCAGCTGCTATGCTAGTCCCGTAAGCGGCGACCTAACATATGACAGTTACAAGTACTTAGACTAATAACCCGCAGGTTAATTAGTCCCTAGATGTCCAGACCATAACCAAGTTCGTTTGAAAACATCGTGACTGTTTAACTGACCCAAAGTACAAGACTCGACATCCCATTGGTGACCCGAGACTCCCCGTGTTATGTTTATGCTCTCAAACAGTAAATCATGCAATCACACTTAACATACGTTAACGCACACCAAGTTATAGCACATAGTTCACGTATCACCGAATTACATCCAAACATATGTTACCAAGTTATTAGATATGTTACGAGGTTCCTAGCATGTTACTACATGTCAAATCGGGTCTCGGAATGCTAATTTACACTTACAGCAGCAGTACACGCGATTAGGAAAAGTAAACTAGCATTTAGGACTGATTGCATATAAAAACTAGCAATCAGGGCTGATTGCATATAAGTTCATGTGATTAGGGCTGATTGCATATAAGTTCATGTGATTAGGGCTGATTGCATATAAGTTCATGTGATTAGGGCTGATTGCATATAAGTTCATGTGATTAGGGCTAATTGCATATAAGTTCATGCGATTAGGGCTGATTGCATATAAGTTCATGCGATTAGGGCTGATTGCATATAAGTTCATGCGATTAGGGCTGATTGCATATAAGTTCATGCGATTAGGGCTGATCGCATGTAAGTTCATGCGATTGGGCCCTGATTGCATGAAAAACTGGCGATTAGCAATCCCAGTCGCCTGTAACCTTGCTGTTCCAGTTTTTCGCGCGTTTAACGCTCCAAATCAGATCCAGAACGTGTGTAACTACCCAATATCATCCCAAACACTATCCTAAACATGTTTCAACCAAAACCCTTCGTTTTGCCTCGTATTATCAGCCCTGCATGCAATCACGTAATCCAAACACCATTCACATAGCATGCAATCATCATACTAACATGCATAGCAATAACCCTAATAATCAATTACTCAGATATTATCATCATAACATTAATATTATTCTGATTTAACCTAGTAACATGTTAATCTATCATTATGAATCATAAAAACCCTAGCTTTCTAATCATAAACACCCATAACACATGTATACTAGTTAGAATCCGATTAACAACCCTTATTAACGATTTTCAGAAAGCTTTTTCGTTTTAGAACAGGTCTGGACCATTAGGGATTGATTAAAAACGTTTATAAAGATTCATGGATGGAAACCAAACCTTAGAATTGTGAAAGAATGAAGGATTATGCTTGAATCCTTGTGTTTTGATCAAAAATCGCGTTCCAGAGGTTGTGTGTGTGTTGGGGCAGGTTATGGGATGACTAGGGTTTGTATAATGAAGTTTATGAGGTCAGGTATGGTATTTATAGTCGTTTTTAGTCGTCCAGCACGTAACATGCGATTATGCAGCTTTACACGTGATCAGGAAGCCTAATCGCATGTAAGTTCATGCGATTGGGGCCTAATCGCATGAACAGTCATGCGATCAGTCCCCCTACTCGCCCCATATGAGCCTACTCGCCTCCCTTATGGGCGATTAGGCTTGCCTAATCGCCTATAGGGGCTGGTTTCTTGCGTTTTGTGCGTTAAACCCCGTTTTAACATATGTTAACACATATTCACATACCGACAAGTCACATAATGATTGTAAACACATAACACATGTAAATACACATATTCACCCTCGTTCACCAATTCCCGGGACTCGAGACTCGTATGTTCCGTATGCCCTGACGATCCTACAAATCGTCACCGTTTGTACACTTGGTTAAGGACCGACATCTAATGAACCTCTAGACCAACATCCAATGATCCTCTAGACTAAACCGATAGTTCCCGAACCATAACCCGACTTAACTAACCCAGTTAAGTACAATATACGCGTGACTCGCTAAGGTAGACTTTCATCTAGACAACGTTGTTAACCAGAATTTGCCGGGTGTCACACGTGGGATGTCGGGTCACCAATGGGATGTCGGGTCTTGTCTGGTACGGTCGGTTTAACAGTCAAAGATGTTTTCAAACGTTTTTGGTCACGGTCTGGACATTCGGGGACTAGTTAACCCACGGGTTATTAGTCCGAATACTTATACACATCTTATGATAGGTCGCCGCTATTTGGGGCTATCATAGCATAATTACTTAACTGTTTTCAAGTAACGCAAACCGAGGCTAGTGTCACAGCCCCACTTTTACCGTTTTGCTTTCGGGGGAGAAACATGCTACTTATTTTGATTACTCATCATAGATCATGTTATACTATGGTTATTTCACGTACTATGCGGCTTTTACGGAAAGTCCCAGGGGGAACCATGAATGTGCGGGGGTGCACAACGGGGGAAATGTGGATAGATCTATTGGGCCTTACAAACCCCACCCGACGGCTGGGAGCCGGGCGGGTGCATATTGTCTCTAACACTTTGGGGGTTACCGAGGCATCGGTAATCCCGTCCGACTGGGCTGGCTTCAACACTTATACCGGTTTAGTAATGGATTCCCGACCGCAGTAGTAGCAACACTTAACGTCTAGCTAACGTTCTCAGAACATAATAGTAACGGAAATGATCTTACTGAACTTATAACAACGCTTTATAAAAGAAAACCTGTGAACTCACCAGCATTATATGTTGACATTTTTGGCATGTTTTCTTAGGTCGCTAAGGTAGCGGTCAATGGGCTAGGCGCACGGAGTCATGCATAGCGTCTAATATTTTGAAGCATATTAAACAATGTTTTGTAAACAATGATATGTCTTTTGGTTGTAAACAAGAAATGCTTCCGCTGCTGGTTTACGGCTCAAAGCATGATATTTTGGTTTTAAATATATTTATGAATGCATGTTTGTTGTATGTTTATTGTGATCGTTGACTGAGATCCTGGTGTGTCACGCGCCTCGCGGTAAAACCCCGCACGTGGAATTTGAGGGTGTGACACATACTATTATGTTTATTTAAAAAGATGCATAGCTATATATGTAGGTGAAATTAGCAACATAGCAAAAGTTGCTATGCAGTTGTTGCATCTTCTCTGTATGTTAGTTCCCAAAGAAGGTGCTTAGACCTTCTAATTAGAGTCGTCAATCATTTAATCGACTCACTGGTTTAATCAATGGTCAAACGAACCTCTACTCATTATACGAACTAATAGGCATACTAAGGAGATTTAATCCCCAACTTGAGCAAAATGCAATGTTCTAATCATAGGTCTAATATATCTCCCACAACTTGTAAATAAAAGTAGTTATCAATATAAAAAAAATGTTGTTCATATTACATTTGAACTTTTATTAAATAGAATTAATTAAATGGAGTTTATTAAATAGATAAGTTTATTAAATAGAGTTTATAAAATGAAGTTTGTTAAGTTGGTGTGAAATTTAAATCCTATCCCTCCAGAACCCATTATATATGTGTATATGTGTGTGTATATATATATATATATATATAAAGAGAGAGAGAGAGAGAGAGAGGAGAGAAGAGAAGAAAGAGGAGAGAAAAGAGAGATGATTGTTACTAGAACCATCATAATCACTACCCGTCACTTACTTCCGTCACTCACAACCACCACCCACTAGATATTAATGGTGTTTAAGAAGAAAGAGTTGTGAGGTGAGAGATGTAAGGAGAAGAAAGAGGTGAGGAGTGAGAGAGTGGTGTTTTGAAAAGAAATACGAGAGAGAAAAGAGAATGTGATTATGATAAAGTTGAAAAGAAAGGGGAGAGAGGCGAGAGGATAGTCAACATTCTCTACCTGTACTACCATTTATTTTGTCTTTTTGTTTGAAAGAAATCAATTAAATAAAATGAAAAAACACATTTAATCACAACCATTGATATAGGTTGATCAAGGATTAGAAAAGGGTTTTAGGGTTTTTACTTTAAGAGTGGGTTTTCACATTATCATTCCCCTATATACACACATATCACAAATATTATGTTTTATCATCAATTAAACTATATGGTAACATATGTTAGGGGGGCGAAGCACAATCAGAAATGCTCATTGGTACCCCACTACTTGCACGGTAACACCGTCGCCGGTGGTGCTGGTAGTGGATCCGTGGAGGGTTTCCGTGAGATTGTTAACAGATGGGTACCCATGAGTTTGTCTCTCCCCCTTTTGTCTTTTTTTTCTATTTTATTTCCAGTTAAGTGATGCCTCAAAAAAACTGTTTCAGTAAGGCGAATCAGTAAAATAATGTGACAGTACAAGATTGATAGAAATGAATGAAATTAAAAAAAACTAAGTGGAGCGTCCATGCCCCTTAGAAAGCTTGTATGTATTTCTCTCACAAGTCAACAAACACAAAAATGGTGAAATATATATATATATAGATATGCTTACATAAGATGACGTGTTAGGGTAATATTTGTGTATATCACGTGACATGTGCCACCTTCCCCCAGCCCTAGGCTTTGCTGCACACCCAACCACCCACCCACACCCACAATCCCTAGCCCAAAGTCCTTGATTTAACAAATCAACGCATATATCTTTGGGTTTAATGTGCGTGCCGTGTAGTTACATATTTTGGGACCATTGCTTCAAGAAACAATATTTGATGTATAAATTCACATTTTGGGACATTGTAACATGTGCACTCACAAATAAACATGAGTAAATAGTCGACATGAAACTATTATTGCAAAGGCCCTTTATTCGTTTATGATATCAAGAGTTTGATGCCTTTTGGTTTTTATAAAGAAATAGAAGATACCATATATTTAAGATTGTTTCTCTTCTACTAATTTTATTTTTAACTTCTAGTTGAATGGCTTTTTCTCCAAATTAACAACGATCTATTGACATGTCAAGCTCATTTTAGTAGAAGGTTGAAGGATGTGTCTTTGTCCTAATCATATGACAAACGAGACAACAATAATTTGGTTACAACATGTTTACACACGTCGATAATAAAAAGTTGTAAACTTCGACAAATAACACAAGAATCTATCAACTTAAAAAACCTTCTCATTATTAATTAAGATGTTGTAAGATTGTTTTCAAGGTCCTGTATTATAAAGAAGGTGAAAAAAAACACTAATCGAAAAGTAAAATTAAATAATCACTTATCTTTTGAGTATTAATCAAAATGCAACCGTTCAGCAAGTACCACTAGCCATATTGAACTCCATTGTTGAACGTCATGATCCATCTTGAACTCTATCGTGAACCATTATAGACAAACATTTAACGAAGAAACAAAGGGTTGAAAAATATACATAGTTAAGTTAATAGAGGTATAGTTACTTTTATAGAGATGAAGTATAGGACAAAACAAATGCAATCTCAAACAAGAAACACATTTTTTTAGATGTTAACTTAATTTGGCAATATATTCACGGCATGTTTGGTGGTTATAGGTGTTTGGATGCAAATTAACAACTGGTATAGATTAGACCCGATATATGCTTTCTCTTTCCGTGACCTTATGCAGCTTCACAAAACGGTAAATGGAGGAGGAAAGTGGAAAAATTTGATTCACGATATCATCATAGTCACTTGTTGGTGCTGTGGAAGGCAAGAAACGAAAAAGTTTTCTGAAATAAAGAAGCAAAGGTTACAGAAGGTGAAGATGGTTTCATATTTTGGGTATAAACAGAAGGGTAAAAATAAAAATAATTCCGTTATATAGAAAGATTGGTGTAAATTTCTCTTGTATATGTTTTAACATTGTATGTTTTAACATTGTTTATGTTGTGGTCCTTGATTTGAAGAGGTACTGTTTAGTTTAGTTAAATTAAATGAAAGTGAACATTAAAGCTTAATTTGGCAATAGCAATGATAATATAAATGGTAATAGACACACACTTCTATGTTTCCTTTTAAATGTATGGTATTTTGTGATATTAGTTTTTTTTTTTTTTTTTTTAAAAGGCAAAACTTATATAAAAGATATAGAAACCAGGCCGATAATAAACTGAAACCTGAAACTTACAGAATAACATCACGAATGTTAAAATCACAACATCTATACCAATTGATATTACAATATTTAGATACTAGTATCCAAAGAAACGAATTTTTTAGATTATATTAGTTACATCAAAGTAAAGTTAAAATTAAATGAATTATAAAAGGCATCCTAAGTTTAGAAGAGATGGTATGGGTGGGGCATGAATGATAATGGGTATTGGATGGAGTGTAGATAAGGTTCCATTCCCATCACCATCACCATCACCATCACTATCAACCTCAACCTTCTTCAAAGATTGTGCTCATTCAAAGGGAACAAACTCCTACCAACTAACATGCTCCCCAAAGTTGGTGGCTAATTAACTCCCCTTTAATAACTTATGACGTCAATTCTTCTATTTTTTTTTTTAACGGCCAACGAATCAATTTCGAGTACTCTCGGGCACCCTTTTGGCGAATCAGGTACTCGAGAGTATTCGGGCCACCAATTGCCACAAATTTCCGGGAAAACCCGACCACTCACCCGCCCGAAGCCACGACGGTGAAATAATCGGTAAAATCGGTTACGTTATAGTTTTTAGCCAAAAGATATGTGGCTAATCATGAGAAGAAAAAAAAAACATTGTTACGTTATAGTTTTATACTAGCTATTTTTGTAATTGCATGTCACACATACTAATTGTCGACATTTATGCTATTTGAACTTCCTAATTGCATTGCCCAAGAAATAAAGTCACAGAAAAGATTAAAAACAAGCTTCACAAAAACAAAAGAACTAGTTTACTAATTATCGTATGATAGGAATGTAAGATGCATCTTTAGACATTTCTAATAAAGTTACAAGATTGCTTTCAGTTAACTAGTTTGGGCCCCCTGCACATGATCACTTTATCCATAGCTTAATAATCTTATATTGGCCCATTTCAAAAGTAATACGTCATGCAAACGTTATTAGGCGATACACAATATTTTTACATAGGGTTATGTTATTTGCAGCTTAATCCCTTTTAGGGTTGCACAGCTCTCTACGGCCTGTATGGGTTTCTATGGTCGTAGAGGGGTCAGAGCAATTAATTGCTCGCTGAACAAACAACCCTTTACGACCCTGGAGGCCTATACGGGTCGTAAAGGAGTGTTGTCTGAGAAAAGTTGAACTCTTTACGATCTGTATAGGCCTTTACGGGCCGTATACAAGTACGAGATAAAGGATATTTAATGATCAGACTGAACACTCAGTCTGTCAGTTTGAAAAGCTAGATCTTTCTGACTCGTAGAGACCCATACGAGTCGTAGAGATCTGGTAGTAGGGTGCATTTAAAACCTTATACGACCCGTAGAGACCCAGACAGGTCATAGAGACCCATACAGGTCATAGAGATCTGGTAGTTGGGTGCATTTAAAACCATATACGGGTCGTATACGTATACTTTTAACTTACAACCATGCACCATTTCTCAGTCGACGATTCCAAATTTTAAAAAATTATCTCCGACAATTCCCCATTCTCCGGCGAAAATACCATCCGACCAACCAATTCGTATCACAATGTCTTCGGGTGAATGGTTTGACGTATCTTGCGTCCCGAAAATCGATTTTGGAGCCGATAATGAGCGTGGTGAGTTGAAGGTTATTATTATTGATATTATAATTGTTAATATTATTATAATTATGTGTTATAGCTCATTATATTTGAGCACGACGCAAAATATGAAATCGGTGGCAAAGACGAAGGACGTCCCACCCAGACATTATCTTGTATCAGCCAGGGTGAGCCGGAGTTTGTACTGTAGCCTTTGGTACAACGTGGCCTTCAGGGTGGGCATTGTGAGGTTGAGATGGTTGACGTGGCAGAGCCGGGTGAGGAGGGTAGGGTTGAGGTGGAGAGCCCGATGCCCGAGGCTCAAATACGGGCGATAGTAGATGAGGCTCAGGCGTCGCGTTAGTGGCGGGAGGGGGTGGATAAGTGGCGGACGCAGATTGATCAGACTCTCAGTATGCTGGTTGCGAGTGAGAATGATAGGCGTGCAGCTGTGGGTTTGGGACCGTTTTCACGGCCCGGTGCAGGCACCCATGCCGGGACATCCTCCTAGGAGACGGGGACGTCCATGCAGCTGCCGCCGCCACACGATGATTCTACGCAACAACAGTTGTCCCCAGTAGTTTTATTTCTATGTGATGTATTTTGATACTACGCTTGTTTACATTATATTATGATGCTTTTCTATATTATGTTATCACATGTTTGTTTATACTAGTAGGAAACCCGCGCGATGCGGCGGGAGTGACACTTTTTATTTTGGTACTTATTTCAAATTCGTATAGTATTTGTTGTAGCATCATTGCGGTGGATATACGTCATAAGCGTTACATATGTCTAGTAACTAAAAAGATTCAACATTTAAATTGTAAAGTACTTTTAAGAAGCATTTGATAAAATAAAGTAACATACGAAAGGAAAAATAAGTATTAATAAACATAAAAGTTGAAAAAAATAAAAGCTAGTGAACTACTTGAATCATGAGATCAATTTAGTCATACATGTTCCAAGTCTGCATGATCTCATCTATATTGTCTGCCCACCATTCATCATCAAGAACGATCACTGAATTTTCTTCTATATCTCCATGTTTGATTATTACATCTTTTGGTGAGGATGAGTTTCCTCCCATTTTCTCCTATCTAAAGTGTCATCAAATATGTATTCTTTGTCATTATCATCAAGACTGTCTAGATCAATAACTTAACTCCATTTCCATTAAGAGAGCCTCTTGGATCTCTTCCTATTAATTTCATGCATCTAATCCTTAAAATAAATTAAAAATATTTA
The DNA here is from genome assembly GCA_028751855.1 of Ambrosia trifida. Lineage (NCBI taxonomy): Eukaryota > Viridiplantae > Streptophyta > Magnoliopsida > Asterales > Asteraceae > Ambrosia > Ambrosia trifida. Next base: position 116,989,714 of record CM054128.1, read on the forward strand.
ATACACAAGTTAATAGAAGATGAAATAAATGTTGATATTACCTATTCACTAAATTCATGTTGAATATCAGATTTTTAGGGACTAAACATTGCACCATAGCAAATAATCTCAACACTATTATCACCATTATCCTGCAATAAAACACATACAATATACCACATAAAATAACAGCTATGTTAATATTAAAAAAAATTACACATTAATAAATACAACCATAGACGCTACTTTAGACGCTTGTATGACTATTGGTTTTTTCATCTCCGTATGTTTTTTTTATCTAAATGAATCTACAAAACCAAGAAGTTAACACTTAAATGATTAAGCTATGTATAAAAAGGTATAATTAGTAAAATGAGACGAATGAAAACCATAAACTAACAAATAACCAACATTAGAAGCTTCAACTTTTGAATTCAGTATCCATGCCTACGTATTTTAACAGTGAAATAGGTGTGTATTAGTATGTATTTATAGAATAAACTTTAGTAAGTTAGCACATGGTTTAATTTTCAAATTCATGATTTTCCCACTCCTTTAAATTATGAAATTTTGTTAAACTTTAGTAGGTTAGCACATGGTTAAAAATTTTGAAATTGATGATTTTCCCACCCCTTTGAATTAGGAAATTTTGTTTATCTTTGATTAAAGTGTAAAAAAATTATTGTGTTTTCTGTGAATACCGAATTCAGTGCATTTATCTTTTTTTTTTTTTTTTTTGAACTTTGTTAAAAAGAATCCCTTTAAATCAGGGAGTTTTGTTGCTATTAACACAGATGTTCATATCACATGGATATACAATATGCATCATGTATTTTTTACCAAATTGATGTAGCTGAGGTTTTTAAAAGAAATTTACCTACGATTAATATCTACAATGCATTTTTATATTTTTTTTCTAAACTTAATTATTTTAAAGTTTTATATATTTAGCTAATTATGTATATTTAAAAGTTTAATGAGATTTATTTTAGTTAATTATATTTATGTGTATACCTATTAATATATGCATGCATACCCATATACATATGCACATATTGCTAATGTTGATTATTTAAATAAGGTACTACAATTGAAGATATCAGTAATAAACGTGATAAAGCATTCTTAGAGCCCAGTCTTGTGTTGCAGTTTTGTTACCGTGTGACAAATTATTTGTCTGTCAAAGCAAGGATGAACCATAATAACCATAATGTTTAACAACATTATCATATTTTAAGAATCACCAAAGTTGACATGTAGATTTTGAGTGCCCTGTTTGGTTTTTTAAATCGTTGCATTTGATTTATGTGAATTTTTCATTATTGGGCGGAAGAGTATTTAACACCAAATTCAATTTTACAATTTTGAGTTTTACTTGATCATGAAATGGTGTTATGATTCAACATCCATATTAACAATAAATCCATGTTATATTTCATCTAGTTAGTATTTAAAACATAAAATGCAATAATCACTTGTACATAAGGTATTCTTTCTTGTACATTTCAATCCACACATCGGTATTGACTATGACAAACACCGACACGTCGACAAAAATGAGTCTGTCGTCATGGTATATTCGAATGTTTTTAAAATATAATAGTTTTAAAGTTATGATAGAATTAAATAAAAGAAATTATAATTTTGTTGGGGAGGGGAGGAAAATGTAATTAATAACTAAAAATCAGGGAATTAAAGTGTAAATAAGATAGGGTATTAAAGTGTAAATAATGTATGGATGACTATTTTGCCCTTATATTAGGGTTGTTAATGAAAAATTAGTTCTTAACTTTTGGGTATCTTAAAATACCCCTCACTCATGCATTATAATATAGTATAGATTTGTCTGTTTATATAAATGTTTGTTTTATGCTTACACGTTTATCGAGACGAAAACAGAAACAAAAAACCGTTTACACGCATTTTGAGACGACAAACGGTAACATAGTAAAAACATTTTATGTTATCACACGTTTGTATATATTTGTCTGTTTATATAAATGTTTGTTTTACGCTTACACGCTTATCGAGACGACAATGAAAACATAGTAAAAACCTTTTACGTAAATAATAATTTATTGAGAACGTATACGGGTCGTATGGAGCTATACGGTCCGTATACACAATCCAGGGTTGTTCATTCCAACCTAAACCAAGTTGAAAGTATTCATATGCATCCCTACGACCCGTATGGGCCAATACGGGCCGTATGGATCACGTGTCAATCATTACAAATGATTGGCAATGATTGGGACATTCTATATGGATCGTTTAGATGCCTCTACAACCCGTGTTGGCCTATGCAAATAAGTTCCCTCCAGATACAAATAAGAGCTGCATTTATAACTTTATGTTTTTCTATAAGAGTTTTATAAGTTATGCTGAAGGCACAAAAAAACTTGGTAATGCAGAATATAAGAGAGGACTACTCTTAAAATACTATTCATCATCATTATCATCATACTTAGTTAATCCCGCCTATAGCAAAGCTAAGGTAGGTTCTGAGGAGGGTAAGATGTAGACAGCCTTACCTCTACCCCTAAGAATAGAGAGGCTGCTTCCAGTGAGACCCCCGGCTCGATGTGGTTTGGTATCAAGCCTTGGACATAAGGCACAAAACACTTAGTAATCAGGACAAACCCGATCGATGCATGTACCCCTTTGTCTTTTGACTGTCAACGCCACCACATGATGCATGATTAACCGTCCATCGTTTTTAACGTTATTTTCACGAAATTAGTAAAATAACGTTAAAACTAGTGCAACTTTACTTTTGCCCCCCCCCCGAGGGCCACACATATATACATTATATGCGCACACCGTAAGTGGGGCGTTTCTTAAAATACTATTCAATTCCATGAAATCGATGTCATTTATTTGTTATTGTGTTCTAGTTCAAAAAAAGACGAACACATATCGAAAAACCCCTTGCTATCTTGGACTAAAAGTTCCGGAAACAAATCTATTTTCTGGTCAAAGAGCAAATGAAATCAAAGAGTTTGCTTTGTTTCCTCCAATCCTAGGCGGTCCTTTTAGACCCTCACAGAAGCTAAATGCATTTAGAGCATCTCCAGTATCTTTGAGATGTGGTCGTCTCCTTAACGAAACCCCCCCCCCCCCCCCCACCACCACCACCACCACCACCACACGCACAAAAACACAATTGGATATGATGAGTTGGCCTCGTCCAGTTTGATGAGTTTCTTGAGCTTTTACAATCAACCAATTTAGAGTGTTTTCACTATTAGCGAAGCTCGTTTTGTATGAAGGTTCAACGTGTGAAAGAAATTGAAATTAAATCAGTGTATTTTTAGGGTTTTAGAACTAACCATTAGGGATTATTTAAAATAAAAATGTAATATTACTAATGTAAGTAGCCGCTGTAGATAAATAAATAAAGAGAATAAAAATTTCTATCTGACTATTGGTTGAAAATTTTTGTGGAAAAAGAAAAACGTTAAATGCCTTATGTTGTGTTCTTGAGTTCACTTAATGAAAGAAAAGAGATTAATTTCTTTTTTTATTCTATTCCTTTCTTTTATTTCCTTTGAAATAAGAAGTATTAAGTTTGGCCTGAAAGTCCTTTCATTTCCTTTCAAAAATACTCTGGAACATAAACTGATGACGAGGGCTAGGTGAAGCACTTCCTCATCTTCTAAGGAGCAGCTGAAGGAAGAAAAGGACCAGAATTCCCTCTCCTGCTAAGTAGCAACAATTAACATAGGAGAATATTTGGAGTTTTCTGCACTTCACAGAAAGAACAACCTATCACAGGAGAGGATACCTCTTTAGATTTAGAGACCATTGGACATTACAAGGATTTGGATTATGTCATGCCTATTAGGCTTAAGGTGGGACACATGGGTAAAAGCCATCAAAGCCTATATTTCACCCGCGCTGGATGAGACGGCAACTTCTCCTTCTCTGAAGGGCTAACTGTGAAGCCCTCAGTTTCGTTAATCAAATCAGTTGTGAAAAAGCAAAACAAGTAAACACAGGATCATTAGAGCGAAACAAATAAAGAAAAAGGGACACTCACCAAGCAAGTCGTCCTCGGTACTGCGGACCAAGTCGTCCAATCGTACTTTCTTCCCAACAACCCCCTTCTCAGCAGACGTGCGCTTAGACCTTGAACGCTTGGACCTCGTCTTCTTGGGCTCATGCGCCTCAGGTATAACCCTTGTCAAGTCAGGGATAGGCTCAGACTTGGACGACTCAGCAACAATAGGTTTCTCCACCAACACAACTTCAAACGCCTCAGTCAAATTAATGGTGGACGGCTCCTCCTGGGTGAATGCATCTGAAAGTTCAACGTAACCACGTTCAATCGGGTTATAATTCTGAAGGTACCGACTTACCACAAGGCGGTTCAAAACAAAACATAAATCTTCACCTTCTGTATAATCGCCATCAACATTCTTCCTTGGGCGCGACACCCTCTTCACAATATAAGTGTCATCCTCAGTCTCCTCATCATCACTGTCCTCAACCGCAAATACAGGCGACGACACCTTGCCACTGCCAGTTGCGGATGAAACATACGCGAATGAGGAATTGCGCGAGCTAGACGACTCGTCACTTGATATAACAATAAGAGGATATCCCGTACGCATAAACATGTTCAGGGAGACATATCAAGAAAAGGCGAAGAAGACACACCTGGGTCCTGTATCAGCAATTGGGGCGCCTCCTTCTTCTACGCAGGCGAACCAACCTTAGGGCGCAACAGAGTGTCCCATGACTTCTCCAAAATATACAACTCCCCCTCCACCAACTCTCTAAAGGCAAAACCCATATTGTCTCCACCAAGCAACACATGGTACAAACTCCCAACATCTGCACATAACAACATAACACATAAGTAAGCGCAATAAACTTGCAGAAATAAACAAGACCAGAGGCACGGAGTAACACTCACCTTTGCCATCTTCAGTTAGATGGGGGTTGTGCCCCTCAACCTTATAATGCCTGCTCATACCGGCAATCACCAGAGCTGTCTCAGGAACAGAGCACACATTCACTGGGTGACTGGTCAATGTCTTAAACCAGGCCTTATCCTCATAATCCAGAAGCTCCACCTTCTCGAACTCTTCATCAACATCCTTACATTGCATCTTGAAGAGCACAACACCCTCTACAATCTAGAAAAACTTAGGCTTCCACTCCCGGAAACTCTTCACGCCAAACCTCACGCATGGCGGCACACCATGGCGCAGGCGGCAGGAGACCCAACTCTCCACAAAGCAAAGGTTGTAAAAAACATAAAACATGTCAATATCCGGTTCGATGTCCTGAGCACGGCAACAAAATTCAAAAAATAATAACCAGGACATTAACCCTGGGTGAACCTGATTCAGGTGGATACCCAACACCTAAAGAAAAGAACCCAAAAACCGGGTTATCAGCAACCTGAAATTGCAATCATTAAAATAGGCAGCACACACCCCTATCTTCCCAACAGGTGGCTGCAAAATAGTCTTTCCTTCCACAGGCATCTCAGCCCCATAGGAGGAAGGGATCCCATGTAATTTGCAAAACTTACGGAACTCCTCTTTGGTCCAGGTTGCCGTCACATCTCCGACGAGCGACGAACCTTTCTTGGAGCCATCGTCCCCTTTATTCCCCCCTTTTTTCTTCTTTCCTTTGGATATAATAATGTTGGAAGGACCCTCCATTATCAGAACTCACGAAAATTGTGGAAAAGAAAGAGATTTAAGGGTAAAGGAAAGGATTTTCTGGATGAAAGTGGAAGACAAGAATTTTTGAAATTTAAACAAGTAAGAAAATAGAAGAGAAGGACAAGGGTTTTATAGGACGGTTGATAGTGGCTTTGGAATACGTACAGTTGTGATGCACGTCCGACCAATCAGGACACGACACGTACTCATGGAGAGAGAGGCCCATGCGAAACGACAGCTGGGTCCCACCACGCCCTGACACAGCACAACCGCCAGAGACTTTTCGGCTCACCAACCTGTCCTTTCACCTGCACGCCCTGACCGCTTTGATGTGAGCATTAATTAGTGACGTACGCCTCCATGCAGTCCGTATCTACACTCCGCATCAGGCGCACAAGATTAAACAAAGAGCACAGTTAACCCCCGCAATTAAACATCAAGATTTTGTCTCCTTATTTTCTAAGTCCAACGCCCCGCATGCTACACATACAGAACACTAGACTAGGGGGACTTGAAGAGATATGTACCCGCGCGTGCGCACAGCCCCACATCTACACAACACGTTAGCAGGATCGCTGACCAAATCTTCTAGAAGCCTGCGCACGTAACCTCATACATGCCAGCTGTAATCCGACAAGGAAAAGGACATGCAGCCAATCCGACAAGGAAAAGGACAGAAAGGACGACTACATGACACGTGGACCAATCGTAGAGCGCGAGCGCCGACGACCTGCGATCGTACAATACAGCTGTCATTCTCGTTCCAGTCAATCACAAGACATCTCGAGAGCCTATAAATACCCCTTCTCCCCAAGGAGAAGGAATCATTCACTCTTCGGCGGAGAAATAGTTAGAGATTTCTGTGATAGTTGTGAAAGATAGATTATAGTCTCATCTCTCCCACCACCATCGCCACTTTGCAGCCACCACTGTCACAACCATCATAGCCACCACCGTCTTCATCATCAACATCTTCATCATTCATATTCATCCTCATCTTCATAATAATACTAATAATCAACGGTCAACCGTCATCAACCAAGGTATAACGCTCGCCATCACCATAAAGCTCAAGGTCAAAACGCTCCCATAGCGTCGGCGGGGGTGATGTTCCCGGCACTATGGGTGGCCAAAACGTCAGGGGTAGCGTCCCCTACACATACACTAAGAAAGACTATCCCACACCCTTAGATAGTGTTCATCTTGTCATCTTTTGAAGGGTGCCATTTTTTACTAACGAGAGGGAAGACTACCCTCCATCCAGACATGTACAAATCGGTTTTTTTGGCCAAACCGGATCAGTTTTTTTTTTTTTTTTTTGATGAAGATAAAACCGGTTTTTATCCAAACCGGTCCGGTTTTGAAACCAGTTTTTAGCACCAAACACTACCATCTATTGGAATCGATTAGGACCGGGTTTAAAACCTTTTTTTTTTTTTTTTGCCAAACCGGTCCTCCAATATCCAAAATACCTTGCTTATACCGGTTTTTTTTTTTTTTTTTTTTTTTTTCTCAAAACCCGGTTTTTCCCAAACCGGTTCTTCTCTCAAACCGGTTTTTCAAACCAAACCGATCAACAAAACCACAAACCACTCATAGGACCCATGTATAGGGTCGGATTCAGGCTGGTTTTTTCAAACCGGTTTACCGGTTTTTTGGAGCCGGTTTTAAAAATCGGTTTTTTTACGACCTCTACCTCCACCTGATATATCCTTCTACATTTTGGGTGAGTTTGCTGCTTACACGTGTCCCATCTTCTACTACATATTTTCTTCCACACGAACACTACTCACCCCCGTTCTCACAAATTTCTTAAAACATCCACAACAATGGCAACACACATATCTTCATCAACAATCACACCTTCATTCACTAAATATTCCTCAACCCCTCTCTTCCATTCTCCATCATCACTATCTTCTCTATCTCTCTCATCCCCTACCACCATACGTCCCATTAATATCACTCCATGCAGAAACAATCGAACCGTTGTTGTCCCTAAAGCTTCTTCAACTGCCACGTTCACCCCTCAAGTAACTGATCTACTTGGTGAAATTAATATTTACACGGCTTCTGGAGACTCCGTTGCGTTTAACCAACTCTGGGATCAATCAGAGGTAATTATTAGTTAGTTACTTCTGCTTTTGTTTTAATGATTTAATCATTCAGTTTCAGAGATACTTTAGGTTATTCAGTTTGTTCTATGAACTTCAAATCTTAGCATTAGAGATTCTAAATTGACTTTATGTTGACTTTCCTAACTACTTTTGTTAAATGGTTTGTTTGTTAATTAGTTAGTTAGTACTATCTTTTGTAATTTAAATCCATAGAGATAATCTCCCATGTATGTAGGGTTTAGTTGAGCCTTGAGTTAGGCTCGATGAGAAGTTACATTGGTGACGGGTCGGGTCACTAGTACAAATGATAGGCTAAAGATGGGGTGAATAAGCCTTTAAGACGGGGTTTTCAACCCCATCTTATGCCATCGCGTCTTTTGGTCACTCACTAAGAGACGGGGTTCAACAAACCCCGTCTTTTGCCCTGAACCCCGTCTTTAAGTCCATACATATATTATATAAAAAATAATAAACCGCGTCTTTTACATACCTTTGACCCCGTCTTTTTAACCTTTTACAATATTATATTAATTAAAAATAACCTCGTCTTTAGCACACACTTTAAAAAAAAACAAATTATTTATTTCAAAAACTATTAAACATGCTTCATATTAAATAAACCCAATTAGTCTCCGTTTTCATACCAAATCAAAACTTGCACAATAATTCAATCGGCACAATACATCATTCGGAACTTGTTCAAAACGATCCAATACACATTCAATCCGAAAATACAAAGTTAATCTAATATTTAAATACACATTCATCCCACAAAGCTAATCTAAGAGTTTCCAAAAAGCTAAAATCAATGTCTAAAGCTAAACTAAATAGGAACATCTAACTCACTAAGTAAAATCGGAAAACTTCTTTACTAGAATAACAAACTCTTGGCTCGTGGCGAATTTAGTGTCGTTCCACATCTAAAATAAAAGTAAATGCAAAAAGTTAAGTAATATCATAGAAAATAAACCAATATTAACAAAATAACAAGAAATAGTAAATTACTTGTTGGGAAAATTGGTCTTCGTAAAGTTCGACAAAATCGAACATATGTTGGATTACCATGTATTCCGTTCGATTCCCACGTCAATTCCTTTCGGCGTTTCCAAAACACTGTGGATTTTGCCGTTTATGGCCTTGATTTCACATCTGATCGCTTCAATAGCAAATATGCGCCGTATTTATAAGTAGTAATCTTTTTTAGTCCATTTTGACAATTTTTTGCTGAATTCAGTTTGGTTAATGTAGCTTAAGGCCCAATATTGTGATCCATTAAGAACATTCAAAAAGCAGTCCCGAAGGGTTAATGGAGCTTTGTTTTTTTTTTTTTTTTGGGTTCTGGTACCGAACCGGTACCGGTACCAAATTCCCAGTACTGAATCAATTTCGGTACCCACATTTTTGGTTTTTCAGTACCGGTACCCATTTTTGGGCAATTTCGGTACCAGTACCGGTACCATGCTCATCCCTAATGTAAAGTAATTTATTTGTAATGTTTCGTAATTGTACTATTTGTGATGTAATTGTAATTATAATGTAATTCAAATAGCAAAAGATGGTGTTTTCTTTTAAGACGGGGTTTAGACTAATAGACGGGGTTTAGAATAAGGATAGGAAAAGACGGGGTTTTGTGATTTAGACTATTAGACGGGGTTTTTAATCAAAAGACGGGGTTGTGTTGAATTTTTTTTAATATTTTATTATGTTGGCTTATAACATTGCGCAAAAGACGGGGTTCAAACCAAAAACCCCGTCTTTAGCTCGCTTTTGTAGTAGTGGGTCATCAACTCTGACTGTGATTGTGGGTGTGGGTGTGGGTGGCTTTTTGCCTATGGGTGTACCTAGGTGGCTGGACTTTGTTGAACGATAAAAGAATTCAAGTTTAAGACTTTGCCCGTTTTGTTTTAACTAACACGCAATTATTTTCTTGAGGATTAGGTTGTGAACACTAATATTGTCTCTATTTATATCGTCTCTTGTTGTTAGAGATGTACAAACTAGTTCTTTTCCCTTAACTAGTTCGCTTAACCTAACCGTCAGTTATTTTATCATTTTTGCTTTAGTCGGTTATCGCTTTAACCGGATATTACTTTAATTGGTTTGGTTATACTTTAACCGGTTTGGTTAATACCTTGTTATTAAAAAAAAAAAAAAAAATTTTTTTTTCGTTTTTTCCCAGTTAACCGGTTAAAAATAACCGGCTATTTCTAAAGACATCCCTGGCCGGTTGCTAACGTACCGTTAAAAATAACCACTAATTGGTTACTCTCGATCATTATTAATTGGTTATGGCTTCAGTTAATAACCGGTTATTTTGTGCACCTCTACTTACTAAGTTGCATTTCAATAGTCTTTTGTACGTACGTAGTTGTCATTTTGTAGCATGACAGTTTCATATATATACAGCAGAAGTTCATTACTATTGTCTAATTTCTGGTAGAAACAGTTTTCTTATTATCTCCAACAGTTCTTTTTTTTTTTAATCTCAGACAACATATCTATCACAGTCTAAAGCAGAAGAAAATCTCAAATTAGAGTGATTTTCTAACTTATTACATAATAGCATCTATTGGTTGTGGAACTTCAATTTTCAGTAGGTTTGGATTAAGTATGTTGTTCATCATGTCATGATAATCCTTGCTTGAAGCTACATATTGATGCATAATGCATTAAATCATGATATTTGAAATGGTTATTATTAACCTGAATTTGACATAGAAAATAATGTATTTTGTCTAGGGGATTGCTGTTGTTGCTCTTTTGAGGCATTTCGGATGCCCTTGCTGGTAATCAGTTTAAACTTTGATTCTTTTTTATTTTGTTAAGTAGACAACATGCTTGTAAAAATCAATAAAGTTAGTAAAATCTTATTTCTATAAATCTATGTTTAATATCTGTTTTGTAACGCGTATAGTTGGGAGCTCGCGTCAACCCTCAAAGAATCTAAAGCAAGATTTGAATCTGTTGGTGCGAAGCTAATTGCTATTGGTATCGGTGAGCCTAAAAAAGCCCGCATCCTTGCTGAAAGGGTATGTGTTTCCTTTTTGTGTTTATCTTAGTGGGTGTTTGGTTCTTCATGGACTTTTGTTAACATAATTGGAATATGTCAAATGAATTGGAATTTGTTATGCATTTGTTGCTAAAATAATCATGTTAAGAATGGAATTCAAATTCCAGTTCCATTGAATTCCAAAAGCCCCCCTAGGGAATTGATTGATATATAGCATATGATTTGTTACTTCTTTTTAGCTTTTATCGCGAATTCGATCACAAAGATAAATCTATTCTCTTATGGTCGCAGTTACCATTTCCATTGGATAGCCTATATGCAGATCCTGAACGAAAGGTGTTTTGATCTTCTTGTGTCTTTAATCTTTCAAAATTGCATTACGTGTCACTAACATTTTGATTCGTTTCATGCATCTCAGGCATATAATCTCTTGGGTTTGTATTATTGCATTGGACGGACATTTTTCAACCCAGCTAGTGTAAGATCATCTTTCCTTTACGTCTCTTGGAACCAACTTATATATATGCCATTTTCAACCCGATTGTATTACTAACAGGCGAAGGTGTTATCAAGATCAAGATTTGAGGCTTTGAAAAAAGCTGTAGCGAATTACACGATTGAAGCTACACCAGATGATCGAGCAAGTGTCTTGCAACAGGTTTGATCTCCCTAGAATAGTGTAAATAAATATATACGCACATGGATATATCATATATGCATACATTTAATAACATTATCACTCGTATTACCGTTTTATATAAAATGTATTTGCTTATATAAATTATATCTTTGGTTTGTAGGGAGGGATGTTTGTGTTTAAAGGTAAAGACTTATTGTATGCATGGAAGGATGAAGGCACAGGCGACCATGCTCCTTTGGATGATATTTTCAATATATGTTACAATGCATCCTCTGTATAATTAAACAACAAATTGTTAGTAAAGTGTATGAATAAACTTAATATTAATTAGGTCAACTCAAGTAAAAGATATAAGTATAGAGAACATGGGCGAAAACTTTGAACTATTAATTTCAAAGACACTTATATCTATACATCTAATAAAACAAAGTCCATGAGGACACTTGTCAATCCCACATTGTGCCTCCAATTACATAGCCAATCAATTTGTGCCAAGTGTCCCATTGTGAGAATTTATAAAATTTTCGTTTTTTCTAAAAATCAAAATTCATTAATTATATTAAATTAGGTAATTATATTAAATTAGGTAATTCATTATGATTTGGTCAAAGCTTCTCATTGAATTAATAACTTCCCTAAAACAATTTAAACTCAAAATTCATAGAGAACATAATACAGAGAGAGAGACACGCAGAGATCAAGAGAGAGAAAGTGATGAACGAACCGATATTGGAAGAAGCTTATCATGTAAGTTCATTGTTCTCTGTGTCAGTGTTTTCCAGAACCGTCTAAAGTGCACGCCATGTCTTTGCAGAATTCTGGTAAGGTGATATTAATATTTAGTGTCAATATGAGTGGCTACTTCCAAGGGTATGCCCAAATGATGTCCTCGGTTGGTTGGAGAAGAGACAATGTTTGGAGCAATGGGTATGGTGGAAGCAAACCGTGGGGTCGCACGTCCATGTAATACCGAATTAGGTATTTGTTTTAAAGATTAATTTATAGATTAATCCAAATTATTTGTCTACACTATGACACGTTATAGCCTCATCTCAGTGTCCATTAATTTTTAATGGAAAACATCTGACTTGCCTTTTCAGAAAACTTTTCACTTGAAAAACCCATTGAATGACTACAAACCGGTTAAAATCAGCAGAGATTGCCAGGTATGTTTAATGTCGCACGTACATAATTACATACATAATTCATGCATATATGATATACACGCACTAACACATATATTATTTGTTCGAATGCGTATGTTTCAGGAGTTGCCTCAAGATATTAGAGAAGCTCTATGTGAATTGGAGAAGCTCGAATGTGTATGTATAATTTACAGTATGCTCATTGAGTTCGAGTGTGTATCATTTCGTAATTTAATTTGATTTTCAGGTTAATGTTCTATGGCATGGATAGGTGGCTCGATAGTGATAACATATCATACGAGGTAACAATACAAAAATTATCTCATTTTAATCAAAATTATTTTTATATCACATTAATAACTTTCTTCTTTCGTAATATTAGTCAATCTTCGACAAGTATTTAGGCATCCCCTTTCATTCGCAAACTTTAGTTGATAATTTTAATTTTTTTTTTTCTGATTTGTTTTTGTTTTTTTATCAACAAATTTGTTTTTTTATCAACATATTTTTTGGTTGTTTAGACTGCTCGGGTTTGCATTTGGGATCATTCGGTGTTTGATTAGGCGGCTTTTAATACACGAGTTTTTTCATCTCGATATACAGGACGGGCAATTATTAGCTTCAATCCCAGAGACGGTTCACCTCACGGTAAGAGTTTCTAATCTTCTTTATTTAGTTGTTCATCAATATTTCCCATGCTCATGTTATGAATTACATTCAATTTACCTCTAAAACGATTATTAGGTTCAGTTATAGATAATAATAATGTATTGTTTTTGGATTTATGCGTAAATTTATAAAGAAAAAAATGGTTTGGAAAACAAAGTCTTCAATTTGGGTCGTTTTTAAAAGGTGTTGTTAAAACGGCGTTAGTGGCAATTTGTTAAATGTGTCATATTCCAAGGCTGTTTTTTATGTTCATGCTTTGTATGATAGAGATATTGATAAATTGAAGATATGTCACGTTTTCAAGTTTTAGTCTTTTTACTTCTTTTTTTTTTTTAAAAAAAGCAAAAAAATGAGAATGAGAAAGGAAACTGACGTAAATTAGGAACTCATTAAATTTCCTTATTACATTCAAATTACTCACTTCCTAAATTTAGTGTAATTTATATTGGTAATAAATTACATTTTGAATTTTGAATTTCAAAATTCAAATTAAAATTAAAAATATTTAAATTCGAATTATACAAAATTTCAAATTTTGAGTTTTGGTTAATAATGGTAAAAATTACACATACTAATTATCCTTTGAATTACACATTTAATAAGATTCAAAGTTTCTACATAAGTAGTGTCAACTCTCCAATTAATACATTAATTGATCCTATTAATTGTGTTATATTATTCTAATATTAGTTTAGCTTATATTGGTAATTAGTTAAATATCGAATTTTGAATTTCAAATTTCAATTTTCAAATTCCAAATTAAAGTTCGAAATATTTAATTTCGAATTTGACAAAATTTAAAATTTTGAATTTTGGTTAATAATTGTAAGAAATTACACATATTAATTATCATTTTATTTACACAGTTAATATGATTCAAAGTCCCTACATAAGTTGTGTCAACTCTTATTAATACATTAATTGATCCTATTAATTTCCTTATATGATCCTAATATTAGTTTAGTTTATGTTGGTAATCAATTAAATAATGAATTATTAATTTCAAATTCGATATACACAAAATTTCAAAACATTTAAATTTGATATAGACAAAATTAATGTATTTCAAATTTTGTTTAATAATGGTAAGAAATTACACATACTAATTATTCTTTTAATTACACATTTTGAATGACTTTATCTTTTAAAAAAATATTAAAATTTTGAAATTAAAGTTAATAATGGTAACCATTACACCTATTTATTATCTTTAAATTATGATTTCATAATATATTTAAAATATAACAATTAATAATTTTGGTTGTAACTTTCTCAAATTAATAATTGTAACAAACAATCCTACTATTACCTTTAAAATAAAGATATACTAATTAGATATTCCCTAATATATTTAAAATTTAACACATAATAGTTTTAGTTATAAATTTCTCAAATTAGTTACAAGTTAAAGTTCAAATTTTGAATACAAGAATTGGTAAATTGAAGATATTCCAAGGCTGTTTTTTATGTTCATGCTTTGTATGATAGAGATATTTGTAAATTGAAGATATGTCACTTTTTCACGTTTTAGTCTTTTTACTTAAAAAAAAAAAAACAAAAAATGAGAATGATAAAGGAAACTGACGTAAATTAGGAACTCATTAAATTTACTTATTACATTCAAATTACTACCTTCCTAAATTTAGTGTAAATTATATTGGTAATAAATTTCATTTTGAATTTTGAATTTCAAAATTCAAATTAAAATTAAAAATATTTGAATTCGAATTATACAAAATTTCAAATTTTGAGTTTTGGTTAATAATGGTAAAAATTACGCATACTAATTATCCTTTTAATTACACATTTAACACTTTGACCGAAACATTAATGAATGATTTTCGATTTTTAAAAAATTATTTTTTTTATAAAAACATTAATGACTATTTTTTGAATTTTAAAAATAGAATAGTCATTAAATGTTTTTTATTTTAAAAAAATTAAAAATCTGGATTATAGTGTTTAGGAAAGTTATTAAACACTTTGACCGAAACATTAATGAATGATTTTCGATTTTAAAAAATATTTATTTTTATAAAAACATTAATGACTCTTTTTTTACTTTTAAAAATAAAATAGTCATTAAATGTTTTTTATTTTAAAAAAAGTAAAAATTTGGATTATAGTGTTTAGGAAAGTTATTAAACACGTTGACCGAAACATTAATGAATGATTTTTGATTTTTAAAAAATAAATTCTTTTATAAAAACATGACTCTTTTTTGAATTTTAAAAATAGAATAGTCATTAAATGTTTTTTATTTAAAAAAAAAATTAAAAATCTGGATTATAGTGTTTAGGAAAGTTATTAAACACTTTGACCGAAACATTAATGAATAATTTTCGATTATTAAAAAATAAAAAATTTTATAAAAACATTAATGACTCTTTTTTGAATTTTAAAAATAGAATAGTCATTAAATGTTTTTTATTTTAAGAAAATTAAAAATATGGATTACAGTGTTTAGGAAAGTTATTAAACACGTTGACCCAAACATTAATGAATGATTTCGATTTTTAAAAAATAAAAAACATTTATAAAAACATTAATGACTTTTTTTTGAATTTTAAAAATAGAATAGTTATTAAATGTTTTTATTTTAAAAAAATTAAAAATTATGGATTATAGTGTTTAGGAAAGTTATTAAACACCCGGATGTGGAGTAGTCCGGGAAGCAAAATGTGGAAGAAGATTTACACAATGTGGGGTTAGCAACGATTTCGCAAATATGGAGCGTATAATTTCATTTTTATTACTTTCTTATTGTTGAATATGCCATAAGTCTATTTTTAACACATACCATTTAAGTCGCCTTATTCAGGTTGGATTGTATTTAAGAAACCCTGTATTCTCACATGGCCAGCTTTATGTCGCATTGTCAAGAGTTAAAAGCAGGGCAGGCGTGAAGTTACTTATACTTGATGCTGGTGGGAAAGTGATGACTAAAACAAAAAATGTGGTTTATAAGGAAATTTTCAGCGATATTTGAATAAATGTGTATTCGTTGCTTTTAAATTTTAATAAAATGTTTCTACTTTATTTTTCTTATACGTTATACTACTCCAAATAATCGTACGTTGTTGAACTGCGTGTCAACGCGGGCAAATATCTAGTACCACATTAAAGTCTTTTTAAGGCCTTAGATTTATCCCAAATGAAGAACCAGTACATCCTCCAAACCAATTGATAATTTTATCCAAATCCTTGCTGAAACATGATCCAACAGTAAGATCTTTAATTTTATCAAAATCGTACGTGGCCGTGATGTGGTAGGGTGTTATGCACTTTTTTGTTAAACAACAATATATATTCTTACTGAGTTCAATATGTCTTTACCTAATTCAATCATTCAATGTTGACATGCCATATTTAGTATGTTGTTCCAAAACCATAACCGTTTGTTCTAATCTTTAACTGTGTTACTTTTTTGGGTTGACGACTAAGCTGGCCTGGCCTATTGGCTTGGTGGGTGGGGTTGGCCAGCTGGGCTATTGTTAATTTATATAAACTAGGATTTAACCCATAGTGTGTTATGACACACTGTACTGAATCATTTTTGTTCGATAGCACGTACATTTGTGCCATGATTGTTTGTACATTACCACGTACAACAAAGTCTTGGTAAAAAAATATATTGAGCCGCATTAAAAAGTGCATGTCAATGAAAAAATTAACAGTTTAGAGACTGTAGAGTAGCTTTAATAGTGTTTAGACAGAGACAATATCGTAAATTAAGTTCAATAAAGAAATAAGCTAATTAAAACTCAAGAGTGTTACGGGTAATTTTTTTTTTTTTTTCAAAAAAAGTAACAAAAATTAATAAGTATGAAATTTAAACTGGTGACCCTTGTCTGTCAACACAACCTCTTTACCACTCCACCACCTGTCTTTATAATCTTAAACTAGTAGAAATGCTCATGCGTTACCGCGGGTACTTACGTTTTATGGCGGACGTTGTGTGGTGGATTTCACGTATTTATTTTTAATATCAATTTGCTATGCATTAAACTATATCTATTCTCTAGGACAAGTGGGTCATATTTGGGTTGGCGTAAATGAACTTGATTACAACTCGACGACTCTTTTGAGAAACTAACATAATTACTATTATTTATATGTGTAGCCTATTGTCATGTGTGCGTGACTGATAAATATCATTATTTTCTTAAATAGTGACAATCAATACTTGAATATAGAGAGATGGCAAATCAACCAATTTACACAAAAAGGCAAAACAATTTGGGCTATCTTTACTCTCCAACCGGCCAAATGGGTAAATTTAAGTAAATATAAGCTAGAAAATACACCTCAAAACGTCAAATGGTTGGGCATTGTGTTCACAAACTTTTCAGCTATTACCTCCTAAATCTTCTTATTATGAGTCAAATAATTTTTTTTTATAACATTACAGTTTTATAATGTAACATAAAATCCATAAATATGTAGATAAGGTTAAAAAAAAGTGATAGTTGGGTACTCCAATTCGACCCGGCCCCTAATAAAGAATACTTCTATTGAGTCGTTTGACGAATCACTTGGCCCACCCAGTTTTTCACCTCTATTGAATATAGTAAGGTGGATTTGGAATTTTCAATTCGGTGTGATGTAAAGGCTATGAATTTGAATCACAAAGTCAAATGGGTAAAAAACCTTAACTAAAACTAAAAGGGGTCAAAGTCTCAAATGTATCTAACATTAGCTAAAGTGTATACAAGCTGTGATTGTATTGAATTAAAGCTGCATACAAGTTGTGTACCTGTGGGTATGAAACCAATCTCAAGTAAGAGAGGTATAAGAATGAACCTACCACCAGACCCCAACAGTCCTACCCAAAACCCCACACATTGCACAAAAGATAAGGTCAAACACCATCCAGTTAATCGTAGCCTCACAAACAGATTCAGGGTTCCCCATGTTTTGTCTTTCCTTGCTTTCTTTGTACAACTTAGTGCTTTCATACCTGAATATGGCAAGTGCTACAAGGAACTACAAGAAACATAAATAGACCATTTAAATGTGCACACATGTGATCCTTGTGAATATGTCATATCATCATTAAATTCAAATTACCTATATTACGATGACTACCCAATATAACGTATTGTATTCTACTAAGCCATTCTCCATGAAAGTAAAGATTTTGAAAAATGAAATGTTTTACTTCACGTATTTGAAATTTCCCATGCGTTAGCTTAATGTTTTAGGTTGAAATGTTCCCACATGTGGTATTCTTTAATTATATTATGGAAATTATATTTTGGGAATATTTCACTTAATACTAACCAAGGTTATTCACTGTTTCACTAAAGTCACTCATACTTTTCTCTAACTACAAAAACCACCCAAGTTTGTATGTTGGTAATTTTCTCACTAATGTTACAATTTTTTAAAATCTAAGTAATCAACACAGAACAAATATGAAACTTGGCTACTATATAGTAAATATATTTTTTTTCAACTTTAACATAGGAGGGAATTATAAAGAACAAAAGTCACAAAAAATAACTAAGTTTCATTATTGTTTCATTTAGGTCGCTCAATTTTAAGTATTATTAAAAAAATCACATCTATAGAACAATAATAGAACTTGGTTGATTTTATAGTTATTAAAAGGTATTAGTGATTTTAGAGTAAGAATAGTGAAACTTGATGGATTATTTCATGGTTTTATATTAAGGTGGATATTGGGTTTTTCCTCTAAAATCGTTACAACTTAAGTCGACTTCAAAAATAGGAATAAAGATGTGTTGACTCGTAAAAGTCAAACCTATACTCTAAATTTTGGATGGAGGTGAATTAAAGAACATAACAATCCTAAAAAAATCATTAAGTGTTTATAGCGTAAAACCATAAGAAAACACAATTTAAGCTTCAAGTAATCAAACCGACAAAATGGGAACAATTTATCATGGAATGACAAAACTTAATTAGAGGCGGTTAAAGTTAGGCGCTTGAGATGAATTTATCACCTGATTCAAGATCTTAAGATTTTAAGATGATTGAATGAGGTGTATCATCGTGATTTGACAAACACCCAGCTTCGTCACCTATCCTCATTATTCGACCAGTGTGTATAAGTAAACGATGCAACGGGCGTTGTCATCTCCGTCATGTGTCCACTGAATCGCTACGACCGCCACACCTTTCTCTCTCTTTCTTTGGAGGCCAAAACTCCGATCGTCTCTCTCATTGTCGACATGCCCAACAATTGAATTCGACAAAATAACATAAACAATCCCAATTTCAGGTAAAAAAAAACATCAATACTAACCTGAATGAGAAGCAGAAATAGCTTGAAATCCACCCTAAGAAGTTGTGTAGAAACTAAATGGAAGTTGAGGAAAACGATTATGGATTGTTATATCATGGAAAAAAAGTGTCATTTAATGGGAGGGGTTCATATAATTGATGAGGATGGCCTTGAAAAGGTTTCTCTGAATTTAATAGAGGAACGAGAGTGTTTTCAAACCGATGGAGGCTTGAATTCTGAGTTTTCAATCGCACCTCTTTATTAGGAGTTTTAATTTGGAGTTTCAATAGGAATAAATGAAAGGCTTTGCGAAGAAATTGATAGAGCATTGAATTTGAGAGTTGTTGATGAAAGAATGAAGGACCTCTTGTCTGATGAATGGGGATGAAAGGAATATTGGGGGCATAGAGGGAAGAATTTAGTAAAGAATGGTGGGATTACATTGAGAATTTTTGGCTGTCATCTTATAAAGATGGTAAAATTACTATTTTGTCCACCCAGTTTCTTTAATAAGGTAATATAGAAATATAGATATAGATAAGTTTTTTCGTTTCATGTGTGTGTGTGCGTGTGTTTGTATATAGGGTAAGTATCCATGAATAACTCTCTAAATTGAGAAAACTTCAAAAAAAACTCATCCAGTGGTCTAGGTTTGATCGCAATACCCACCAACACATATATTATTTTAATCTTCAGGGATAATATAGTCTTTTTACTAAACCATTTTTTAATATCATATCTTCTCTTTCCTAATATATATATATATATATATATATATATATATATATATATTCCCCCATCTCTCCCTATTTTTCAACACCTGGTCTCTCTCTTTCCTCTCTTTCCCTCTCTATCTGAAACACCAGATTTTGAAAACACAATAACCACCACCAAGAATTACCACCAACACTACCACCCCCACCCCAACATCACCAGTGCCACCATAAGCAACCACCGACAACCACCAACCACCCACCTTTCATCTGTTGCCGTAACCAGGTCCACACTCCCCATCTGCTGTCGTCACCTAACCCGCCATATGCGTTGTCGTCGTTTTTCACATCTTGGTTGCCAGTTTCCGGTGATAGTCGGAGAAGACCACCGGCCGGGTCGTTGGTTGACGAGGAAGAATAGTGTCGGGTGTGGTGTGATTGTAGTTGGAGCCGAAGAAGATTGTTGTTGTTGAAGAACACGTTTCCTCTTTCCTGTAAGTTTGTCGAAGATTTGCTCGCTTTTTCCTAATTAAACCATTAAACAGATACTTTCTTTCCAGCCAAGATCTGCTCATTTTTTTTTGTTTTAGAACCGACTCATCAAATCAAGCATAACAGATCTGCACGTTTTCTCTTTTATTGTTTATTAATTTGGTTGTGTAATTCATCTGGGTTTTTTCCTGTAAGTTTGTCGAAGATCTGTTAATTTTGATGTGTTCCTTGTGTGTGTGTGTGTGAGAGAGAGAGAGAGAGAGAGAGATATTTGATTTTCATTTGTTCTATGGAAGGTGAAAGAAAGATCCAACATAAATATTTTGATGTGTTCTATGTTTTTTTTAAGATTTTCATTAAATATTTGGTATAATAAATTTATGTTGGGTTCTTTTCTTATGACTCAATGTTGGCAGATTTTATAATTTTTGTAAATATTTTTTAAATATATTTTTAATAACTTTATGTTGGTTTTAGGTGACTGAATCTTGGCAGATTTTATAAATTATATAAATAATTTCTTTTTCTCATATACACATATCTTTTTAGATTTTTTATGAAATATTTGGTATAATAAATTTATGTTGGTTATTATTATTATTATTAATATAAAGATTGTTGTTATGTAATATGTTTGCTATGATATATGAAACAAACGGTGTATTGGTTATGAACTTATGATTGTAATTTCTTGTTTGCTCGACTCCTTGTTCGGTAATAAGTTTTTCATACGTTAACACATGCAACAACACGTCTGTAACGTACGCTAAACAATTTTTTTGAATATGTAAATTGAGGAATTAGATTTTTTCGTAGGTGAAAAGATTTTTTGTGTAAAAGACGAACCTGGTTATGAAGGATGAAGATACCCGTTGTGTGGTGTGTTAAAGAGGAAGCAGACCGTATTTTAAAATAATTGTTTTTTTTTGTATGAAACGCTTGACACATTTATTGTTGATTGTAATGATCGTTTTTTTAACATTTTTAGTTTTGATTTGTAATACTTACCATATCAATTCTTTTTGTGTATACAATAATAACATATAAATTCTTTTTACCATATCAATTCTTATTACGTCTAATGTTGATTTGTTTTTGGTGTTTATAAGTTTGTACATTTTTATGTGTACTTTTATTTTGTTATACAAGTCTCATGTGAGATCAGGTTGGTAACATTTTTATGTATGCAACAACACTGATACAGTTTGGTAACTCTTTTTTACGTATGTAACAACACCGGTACAACTATAATAAACAAAAAAAAATCTGGTTTAATAAAATAAAATAAATAAATCTGAATTTTTAAATTAGTAAGTAAAAAAAGATGTAGAGAGAAAAGTATGAGAGAGCGAAGGTGGAGAGAGAAAGGTAAGAGAGAGAATGTGAGGAGAGAGAAAGGTAATGTGGTTTAGGGTAAAAATGAGAAAATACTTTTCGTGAAAGAACACCGGGAACCATTTCTATCCATTGATCTTAGATGATCCAATGGCTAATATTATGCCACATAATTTTTTTGTCCTTTAGTGTCCACTCTTCCACTTGTTTAATAAAAATAATAATAAAATAATTATCAAGGGTATTATGGTAAAAGCAGCATCCCCTTCTCTCCTCATTTTCCTTCCACATGGGGCCCACCTCACCTCCCAAGAACCATTTCCTGTTTCTCTCTCCTCAAACCAAAAATCCGTTTTTAATTTTTTTTTTTATTATTTTTTTTAACAATCAAACCTGATACTTTTATTTTTATTTTTTATTTTTTAATTCCTTTCTTTTACAATAACCCATTTCTTTTACGCTAGTGTAAAACCCCATAAACATACATCGTTTACAGCATTTTACATCGCTGTACCTGTGAATCCAGAAAAAATGCTAGATATTTATAAAATTTGAGATTAATCCACTGTTTTACACCAGTGTAAACAGATTACATATTGCAATCTAATTACATCTCTATTCATTAAAAAAAATGAAAAGTTTACAATACCGACTAAAATTACAAATGTAATATTTACCACAGGATCAAAATGTTTACCCCCGATCGAAGTTGCCGAGTAAAGAATTCAGCCGTACCACTTGAATCCTAAAAAGAAATCCCAATCGCCATCACTCCACTCATCCTGGTCCTCTCGTCTCACTGCTTTGGCTTCGAACTTTAGTAGATCTAGGATGCATTCTTTATGTTTTTCAGTGAGCTCATATTCTTTGTTGGCAAAGATCCGAGGCCCTTCTCTTACACGAATTTGGAAGATCCGAGGCCCGGCCTAGGTAAAATGAAAACGCACGAGTATAAATATAGAAAAATCATCACTTTACATCAATTTACATTGGTGTAAAAATAGTTTATTTGCACAAGTTTAACAATGATGATATAATAATCAATGTAAAATCTAATGTAATTAACAATGGTGATATAATAAACAATGTAAAAACAGTTTAATTGCACAAGTTCTATCAAAGTTTGTGCTTCGCACCTAGGTAAAATGAAAACACACGAGTATAAATCTAGAAAATCATCACTTTACATCAATTTACATTGGTGTAAAAACAGTTTAATTGCACAAGTTTAACAGTGGTGATCTAATAACCAATGCTAATACATGTCATCAACCAACAAGAACAATAAACATTCAAACATGACACACAAAAACCCACAATCTAAAACTCCCAAATAACAACAAACAAAACCAACAAATCTATAACACATCAAAGCTTGCACATAAATCCCAGAATAAAAGAGTTTTACACCAGTGTATAATCATGTCATATGTTTACTAATCTGTAGGTCTTCTATTTTGTTTACTAATCTGGAGGTCAGTTCCAAAATCACAACTTTTTACAAATGGTTTTTTTTTTTTTCCAAAATCACAACATAAATTACTCTTTTTTTTTCCAAAAAAAAAAAAAAAAACGTACTGGACTG